>CANYCX010704078.1:0-11239 GCA_948193385.1 Breynia disticha f. nivosa
TTTTTAAAGAAAAAACTAACCTGATTTTAAAAAAAAGTCAGCCAAGAGAAGATGGAAATATATTTGTTGAGTGAATGTTTGTTGATTTGAATTTAAAAAAGGATTTAAAAATTGAGAGAGGCTTTTTCTTTAGGGTTTGGGCAGTGTAGCCGACAGAAGAAGAGGTTGAAATTTGAATGGAGTTTGGTGGCTGCTGCTTTAATACACAATTCACACTTACAAAGATGGAAACGACATCGTTTTCACCTATTTTAATTCAAATTTTCATTCCAGTCCTTCTCCTTATTTTTCTTTTTAAAAAGTCACAAACCCCTAAATCAGCTCCTACACTAAACGCCGTCATTTTGTTTGCTGCCCTGTTCTTGGAATCCTTCGTCTTCCTCACGGACCTCACCCAAACCCAATTCACCTATCGCTCCACGCCTCCACCTGGCTCCTCCACCTCCGACGATGCCACATCGCACGCTCCACGCCTCCACCTGGCTCCTCCTCCTTCGACACCTCCTTTCCTTCCTTCCTCGGTTCCTCCATCAGTGACGCTCCACGCCCCTCCACCTCAGCTCCGCTCCCCCTTGCTCCGGCACTAAGGGGGCGGTGCTCCCTCTCGGTTCACGACAAGGGGGGGGGGGCGGCCGCTGCCCCGTCCCCCTTTCCTTCTGTCCCTGCGGATGGGGCTGCGTGGTGGAGGCTTGCGGCTGGCCTGCTTGGGTAGGGGAGAGCGTGGTGGCTGTGTGGTGCGACGAGAGTGTGGAGGGGAGGGGGCTGCTGTATGTGTAGAGGGAATTAAGGTTAGAGTGTATTGAAATTTGAAATTGGTTATATGAAATCAAGAATTTAAGGTTAGGAATTTGTTATTTTTTTTAATAATATTTAGACGAGTCATACATGTGTCTTAGGTGTGTCGTATCTATACATGACATGTTTACTCGTTTATGTTAAATGAGTTAATCGTGTCATAAACGTGTCGACACGTTTATGACATGAACACACTTTATTTTGGCGTGTCATCAACGGGTCGACACGTTTATGACACAAATCCGTTTATGCTAAACCCAAACCCTCATAAGAGCGTGTCGTGTCATGTCGTGTAATCGTGTCGTGTCAATTTTTGACAGCTCTAGATTTATCATTCTTGAGCTAAGCTATATATGGGGCTGTGCATATATACGCAGAACAAATGGTGATCGCTAAATCAAAAGCTAATGAGGAGCTGCTGAATTGGAATGATATTCAGAAGATGAAGTATTCATGGAACGTAGCATGTGAAGTGATGAGGCTTTCTCCGCCACTCCAAGGTGGCTTCCGAGAAGCCATTACTGACTTTACATTCAATGGTTTCTCTATTCCTAAAGGATGGTAGGTAACGATAACAAGTTTGTGTTGATATTTATGGGTATTGTTGACTTTGATCTTCTAAATATAAGAAAAGGTGAGCTCATTATACATAAGAAAACAACGAGTAATATTGAAATTTGCAACCAAATTCGTTGGGATACCAAAATTTTTTGATGAAATTCATCGTAAATTTTTGGTAAAATTCGATCCAAATATTTCTAAAAAATTTAAATTTTTGGTAAAATTTGATGCTAATATTTCTAAAATTTTTTTACATGAGACTAAGTTCAAAATTTATTAATTTTATATAAAAATTTGCAACAAATTTTGTCATAAATTTTTCCTATATATATATTGTTATTTTTCCAACGAATTTTGTCAAAAGTTTTTGACGAAAATTTCGAGACTGAAGATTAAATTTTCATCAAAATTTGACAAAAATGTGATTTCCTACTACTCTTTTTTTTGGTGTAATGATCACGTTTAATTTACGAGATGTAAATTTTTCAAAGATACAAGTTCAATCATGAGAATAATCAAAGAATATTAGAAAGCTGTCATTACATTAGAAAAGAAAGTCATTAAGGTTCCATTTATTTGACAAAAAATTTTTTTTTGAAATAATATTTTCCTTATTTTTCGTTTTTGTTTGAATCAAAGAAAATAGTCAATGAAAAATAATTTCTAGTCAACTGAAAAATAATTTCTTTAGATAATTTATTTCGTAACAAAGTATTTTTCTCTTTCTAAAAGAGGAAAATATTTTCTAATTTATCACTCGCTTACATATAATATCTAATATTAAATATTTTTTAATTCTTTTAATTTTTATTATATAATTTATATTTTGTTAATGTTTTTTTTAATATGTTCAAATTTTATTTACATAAATTTTAAATATTTTTAATCAAATTTTTATGTTATTACCTAAAAATAGAAAATAGAATTATAAAAAATAAAATTCTCAGACTTATTTTTCATGGGCAAATATTTTCTTTAAAAATTCATTTTTCGTCAAAAAAGGAACCTAAAACTATATTTCTTTCACAATATAAAGGGAGAAAAACCACCATATGAAGTTCAAAGGTTAAGATTCAAGTTTAAAAAGTTGTTTTTTGATGAGAACATCATTGTCAATCCTCTTCTCGTGCCAGAAAATGGTCTTCCCCTTCTTCTTTATCCTCATAAGGGATGACCTTACACTTTATATAAGATGTTTACGTAATTATGTTGCATAAGATTTTAATATATACACTTTGATAAACATCAGTTCATAAAGCCAAATGCAACATTCGTATCTTTCGTTGAATAATATTTTACTCTAAAATACCATCGCGACGGGGATGAGGATGGAGTCAAAGATGAGGATGGAGACGGGGAATCGAGGACGAAAAAAGGGATCCCAGGAGATCTCCGTCTCCGTTGTCATATCTAGTAACATATCATGTTGCTTCAATAACACTTTTGGAGATGATCCATTTTCTAGATTTTACCAAGTTAGTGGAGTAATGCCACATTTTGGTTGAATAATATTTTCAAGAAACTTTTCCAAAATTGGCTAGATTGTTGAGCCTCTAGTGAATGTAGGATGCCATGTGTAGTTTAGAGTAATTTTACATACATTATTGGTCGTCCGGAGAGCTACGGTGGTGCCTGGTCGTTGAGAAGCCAAAGCCGAAAGCCGAGAGAGGGAATGAAGGTAACATTGTTCTTATTTGACAAATGAGAAGGGTTAAGTTTAATTTTTTATTTTTTTAAACAGATGGACCAAACGACGTCGTTTGGTCCATTCTGTTTTAAAATTGAATGGGTCCAAATGACGTCCTTTGGCCCCTTTTTTAAAACCGGGTTTTGGCCCTGGTTTTAAAAAAAATTTACCAGGGCCAAAACGACGTCGTTTTGCCCTGGGTATTTTAAAAAAAAATAAAATGCATCACTTTGCCCCTCTTCTTCACAAAGCCAAACCCTACCATGTTGTACCCTTCTACACGCTGCCCGCAGCCGCCATCCAACAACCAACATCTCCTCCATCGGCCACCACACCACGCTCCACCCAACTCCTTCCCTTCCTCCTCCTTCAGCCTTGGTGGCACCCCCCCACTACACCAGCTCTGGTGTGGCACAAACCAGTTTTTGCCTAGATAGAACCCCTGATTTTAGAGGCTCCGCTGACACCGATGGGTGCACGAGCCCCCACCAGCACCCACCTAGGTCTGTCCCTGCACTATTGGAATCTGAGCACTACAAATTAATCCTATATGTTTTAAAATTATGTTCAATAAGTTGTGATTAACTCCGAATGAGATGTTTAGGCTTTGTTTGGTTTAAGGTTAGAGGGAGGGAGAGAGGTTGAATATGTTTTAAAACTTAACCTTGTTTGTTAGTTTTTTTTAGGAGGGGAGAGGAGGATAGTGAGAGTAAAATTTAACATCCTTTAACTCTCTCTTTTAAACATTTATTTACCTCATAATTTGGAGGACAAAGGGAATTAGTGTATTTTTTATACAATTATTATACTTTTGACACTAACTTCCCTTCACATTTATTAAAACTTTCAAACTAAATTTTACTTTATATCCTATCACCTGATTTAACTTTCCTTCCTCACTGTTATTTACTTTGCTTCCCTTTCTACCCTAAACATCCAAACAATGCCTTATGTAAAATTGGTATTTTTATGTAAAATGGAAACGAGCCTCAAATTTATTAATTATAAAAAATCTAAGTAAATTGTGAATAATCGTCCACAATAGTGAGAAAATATTTGTGACTGCGTGAATTGGAGTGACATAGACCCCAAATATCAACATGTAAAAGATAAAAAAAACATGTTACAAAATTACTGAGTGGAAATGACATGCATTTTTGCTTGTCAAAATGACATGCATCATAAGCTGGACAATTTGTATTGTCAAGAACTATAGAAGCATCATTTGCAATAATTTGTTATAATTTTGTAAAAGAGGAAAGCCCAATCTTGTATGCCAAAGCTTCTTCTAACTTGATAAAGTAGCACTATGAGCAAATTTTATTCTAGACAATGTTGTGAAATGATAAAGACTAAAATGAAGACTAGCTTGTCCAATCATTTCGTTGTGAGGTAAAGCCTGAATAACACTCCCATAAACAAAGAAAAAAGTGAACATGAATACTGTGTTGCACATTTACTTGCAAAGATTAAGTTGTATATGAAGGTGGGAATGTAAAACACATCATGAAGTACTAATTCTAATGTTAAAACTAATAAACCAATATGTGTAACAATAATGGTTTACTTGCCATACAAAGTAACCACAACACCATGAACACTCTTAATAATTTTAAATAAATCTAACAAACATGATTTGTTGCCCCTATGTCAATAATCTAGCTGGAAAGATTACCATCAATATGTGGAGACAAAATTGAAGAAGTTATAACATGAATGACAAATTGTGATGTAAAATTTCCATAATGTGTAACAATAACATCAGTAGAATATGAAGGAATAGTCCATAGAACGTCCTCCTCTAATATAACACAAAATGTCCACCATCTTGTTGATTAAAGAAAACTACAATTTCAAAATATGATGAAGAAGAATGAATAATTTGGCGTTCCTATTGTAACACAATGGAAAAAAACTTCAATGATTGAAGGAAGAGTTAGAATCAACATTATTTGAGATCTAACTCCAACATATGAATCATTTAAACTATGAAAAAAATTGATAAAATAATCACAATTTTAATTTTTCCTCATTAAAGTAATGCCTCCACATGCACAATCTAAATGTGTAGAAGGAATAGGCCCCATTATTGGCAATTCTTCCTATAAAATTCTTAATTTCGTAAAATACTCACTAACATTTAATGTGCTTTGTTGAAACAAAGCAATCTGTTTTTTTAATTCTGCAATTTTAAATAGATCTTCTTGTTTGATTTAGAAAGTGTCCTGTCAATGAACTGAATCTTTTTTTTATCTTTATGACCGTGGTCATGATCTTCTCTATCAAAGAAAATTATTTGTTTCTTCTAACAATGAAGCAACAATTTGTTATGATGGACTCTCATTTGGATAATAAAATAAGACGAATCATCAACTCGATTCAAAATTGTAAAATTAGTGATCATATTCATATCTTGAAACTGGAATGAAAAAATGAACATGAGCAATGAAGAAACTAGAAAACAAATCAATGTAAAGTTAAGCTCTGATACCATAACATGAAATTTGATAGCAATAAGCTATGATCACAGAAGAATATGAGAAGAGAGAAGAGAATGAAAGGAAAGAAAAGTGTTATTCAAGTTAGTTATAATTAATTGTCTATTACAAAAAAATATACATAGCTACATCAATAGAATGACATCAAAAAAATTAATTTAGCAAACTAAACATGTGACAGACATGTATTATACAAGTGTGTGTACTATCATTGACTGCATCAAATATTGGAGTTAACATTTTATTGTTAATCAAATTGAGGAGTTATATGTGCATATGAATTTCTTTTTCAATCATATCTTCATGCCATATTGCCATCCAATTTTATTGTTGAGGATATATTTATTGATTGCTTAAATCTTTATTATTGAAGTATGCAATATATTTTGTAATTAATTCATGATATGTCCACCTTTTTCAAGAAGTCAGAAAAGTCTAAAGCTTTCAACAAATGAAGTTAGAAAAAATTCAATTGCTAAGGTTTATCCAGTATCAATCAAAACATCATAAATTTTTGCATGCTATTTTTTTGCATGTTAGGTTTTCTTGGCCAGTTTTGTCTGGTTTCTTTTCGTTCATTCGAGTTTCAGAATTTTGATTTGAGAGCTGTTTGGTTTGCTGCTGCTAGTGGTATTTGAAGTTTTTGATTTGTGATTGAAGAAGTATTTTTTATTTTTTATTTATTTTTAAACTGTATTTTAAGTTGAATATGGTAACCATGATCTAATTTGAAGGGGTGTTAAAATTCAAATTGGAGTTTGTGAAGTTCAGAGATAAAGTTTGTTAGTAAATTTAAATTTGAAATTGTGGTTACAAGTTTGATATAGGTTTGTTATTAGACTAGTATAAGTACAACATATACTTTTTATTTTCTAACCAAAAAATATCAATACAACTTTGTTTTACCATTTGTAATACCCATAATAAAGATTAAATTGCGTATAAACAAATCGATGCTTGCATTTTAAGGAAAAAAGTGTTCATTTTACATGAACATTAATGTTAAGTTGTGGATCTAATGTATAGATATTGCAAAGTTATAATTTTTTAATTCAAGGTTCATTTTGATAATCCATGCAACTTTAATTTCCATATTGCTAATCAACCTCTAAGGTAGTTAGATATTGAATATGTTTGGTTTGATTTGTAACGTCCTGGAAATTTTAGAAATTAAAATGTATGAAAAATAGCTTAAAACAAGATTGAATCGGATCAATTTAGGTAAAAATTTGAAAAGACAACAGGCAACAGGAGCATGAGGATGCCCTCGTGCTCATGGAGGATGATAAGCACGACATTGTGCTCATCCTGGAAAATCAGCACACCCTCGTGTTGAATTTATTATAGAACGACTTCATGCATGATAGAATAGAAGCACGTGCTGAGAATGCACGGTAGGTCCATCAGCACGACCTGTGCCTTAGGTCGTGTCTGCTAGGACTTAATCGAATAGCTCTGTTCTTTAACCATTCATTCACCAAAACAGAACTGAACTGAAGGAAGCAAACAGGTGATTGATTGGCTAGAATCATTCCAGCAACTCAATTTGGCAAGAAGGAAACCTAAATTTTGCAAGAAATCAATTCTAAGTTCAACTAAGGTAAGCTTTTTTGCTTGGTTATTACTATATGTGGAAGTTTGATTGTTGTTGAGATTGATGTTTTGAGGGTTAAGATTGAGTATTTAGAGGTTGTGGATATTGATTTCAGATATTAAATGAGTAAAGGAATAAGTAATTAACAATTCCTATATGATTGTATTTGTCTAGGAGAATCTAGACGTGATTTGGATTGAATTTTGCGCCTGATGCCGACTTCATAAAATAGTCGAGGTAAGGGATTTATAGGGGGCTTCCAAGTAAGTATGTTATGCTTACTATTAGGATGATAAGTGTTACTATTAGGATGATAAGTGTTTATACCCATGGTAAGTTAATTTGATAAAGGAAATGAATATTGAGAAGCTTAAAAGCTTAAAGATAAGAATTAATGAAATGCTCATAGTTATATTCTATTGAACTTATAAGTTTGATTTGATTCTTACTTAGCGATATATTATGAGCATGAATTGATTGAAATGACATGATGATATGATGCTGATATATGATTGATTTGGTATTCTCGTATGGACTTATGCCTTGTTGATATCTTGTTGATTTATGGTTAACATGAAGGGAGCATGATATTTGCTTTATGGCATATATGGAGCATGTGATTGCTTGATTCTTGAGCATACTTGAGATTGATTGTGGCCATTGAATGCATTATTCATTCATTTGTGTTGCTTGATTGTGTGACACTGGGTTGATGTCCTAGGCTAGACCTGAGGATGATTTCGAGAGAGATTTTTTATGCTGAGAAAGATTCTCGATGCCGGTTTGGGACCGATGATATTCCGAGAGAGATTCTTGATGCTGGTGAGAAGCCGAGGGAAAAATGAAAAGAAAAGAAAAGAGAAAGTAAGACTCGGGCATTTGCATGTGATTGTATTACATTCATATGCACATTTGAGATTGACATTCATTATAACATGTTTGATTCTTGCTTATTCACATATGAATGCCGTCATGATTGATTTCTGAGTTACATGATGAGAATTCATATGTATTATGCTTTGGATGATTTTTGCTACTTGATATATGTTGTAGGATAGATTCTAGCTCTAGAAGGGGGGTTGAATAGAGCTAGACGCCGAATAAACATTTTTGTGGAAATAAGAATAAAATGACACACGATATAGAGGGTTCGGATCAAACACCTACTCCACTACCTAAGTTCCTCACTTAGGATTTTGGAAAACACTTCCTATTATCACAGAGCTTTTCTTACACACTTGACTTTCGGCTCAAGCTACCTTACAATTCTTAACTTGATTTTCGGCTTAAGTTCTACCTCTCACTTTTACAGAATTTCTTTCACACAAATACAATAATGGATTTCTATAAGTTGCACTCTTACTAACTTTCAGAATCTTTGATCTTTGTTTGCAGTGAAGTGTTGTAAGTTGCTGTTGTTTTTGGCCATCTATATATAACCTATGAAAGATCATACCAGAATCCTTATTTTTGAAGATGCTCGACCACTTCCTCTTTTACATAGCTGTACCACTATCATTCACATAATGTTGTTGCCATCAGTACAGGTTTTTCCATGAAATGCTGGGAGCTTTTCTTTTTCAACTTGTATTTTTTATGCATCCAACAAGATGATATGAATAGTGTTTTACTATTCAAATAGTGCTACTTCTTTTTGAACATGTTTGACCACTTATTCGTAAAATCTTCATTCATTCCTTATATTCTTCAACAACACTTTGTATATTTGATTCATAAAAAAACTTTTTGTCGAAAGTGTTATTCCTTATGCAACACAGTTGTACCAATATTTTCACCAGTTAGTATGTATGAATATCATTAATAAAAGAATAATGAACACTGCTCCTCTTTGATCGAAAAACACCCTGTTGATCGATTAACTAAGTTGATCGATTAAAACATTACTATTCAATGAATAGTAAAACACTATTCATGAATCACTGTTTATATCATGCAAATAGATTTCCTATTCACGTAAACAATTTACCTGTTACTATTTAATAAATAGTGAAATACTATTCATTAATCACTATTCATTGTCATAATCAAGGTACAGTATATATAATTATGAATGCACAGTATAATTATTCAGAACATGAATACATAGTTTTATTCATGAATCCACAGTTATGTACAAATAATTTTATATCTTACTATTTAAATGAATAGTAAAATACTATTCATAAATCTTAAAAAATTATCCAACTATAATTTTTCTTTTTATTAATTATTAACATATTTATCAGATTCAAATATTAGCACATTATCAAAATATATAAATGTATATTCAACATATGTGAAATGCGAACAAGTGTATGTGTTTTGATGTAAAAACATTGTTCTTATGATACCACAAGTATGCTGGTATGATTATCTGATCAAAGAAACTTGTTTGTTGGAAATTGAATTTGGACTGAAAATAAAGTACCAAACTAGAAGCTCAGTACGCCCATGTGCTGCTATGTAATCTAGTAAAGATTATGAGCACGTCCTCGTGCTAGAGTGAGCATGACTGTGCCACTTGAATAAGATATGATCGAGGATGGATCTTGTTTAAATCAACACGATGTGTTGACTAGAAATTTGATACGAGCATGACCTCGTACTCAATAGAGCACGACCCGTGTTAACTGAGAAATGTAACCTAAGCACATCTCGTGTTCATATTGGCACAGCGTGCCAACTGGGAAGATTGACATGAGCACGCCCCGTGTTCATCCAGCACGACCTCGTGCTGTTCCCATGCACTTCATTTATTCGATACTCTATGACTTCCTTACTGAGTATAATTGTATACTCACCCTGTTGGATTGTTTAAATGATGTGCAGGTCGTAGGTAGCTGCTTCTGAAGTGGATTTGTGGTTTTCAGAGGCTTAGATCGATATTCGACTGAGGTCTAGCTTTAGGGATTTTGTATTTCAGCTTTTGGTTTTGTACATTGATGTACATATTATGTATATATAGTTTGGATATGTTTTCAAACTAGATTTTTGCTTCCGCATGTGTGTACAAATGTTTAGGGCCCATAGAGTTGTTTTATAAATATAAGTATTTATTTTTCTCTCTCCTCTTATCTATTATATGATATTTGATGAAAACTGGGATATGCAATTTAAAAAATTGAGCTCCACATGATTGATTTCTTGAAGAGATTTGAAGTCATTAAAAGTATATGTTTGGTTAAGTACTCTATTTTGGAAGCACAATTAAATACCAAGGTTAAACTAGACTTTTGTGTGCAGCATGTTGTAAATTTATATGTAGATAAGAAATTTTAAAAACCGATTTAGTCAGTTCGATTGCAGTTTGCCAAATTCAAAAATCAAACCGAACCGAACTGAATCGAACCACATTCCCTATCATATAAGGCATTCTCACTTGATTACGTCATTCTATACATCACTACCATACATTTTAATAATCACATGTCAAGTATAAGTTATCAATAACAAGCATGTGGCTTTATTCAAAACAAAAACAATAAACATGTGACAACACAATGCATTTAATAAAATTTTTCAACTCATTTATGTCATTTTTAATCATCCTTCACAAAGGTTATTATGATTTAAAATTTCCTTTCCAAAAATTACCATTTCATGTGACTGTTGAACTACATGGACAGATACATAGTCATGTACCTGACCTTGTAGCTGTACAAGGGCTACAACATGTTTTTCTTCACAACATACATATTCAAAATCACAACCAGATAATTTATGTTCATTTCAGGCCATTATATTTCAACATCAATTAACTTCAATTTTAATTTATATTTTTAATCTTTATGCTAGAACAAAAAATATAATTAGAAGTTAGTTTATAAGTCTTATACTTTGTTTTCTTGTTACAATTTCTGTAATTATAAATTAATTATGTGTATCAGCAAATTTTGTTGGTGATTTGCGTATAAGTCTTATACTTTGTTTTTTTTCCATAACTTTGTTTTTTTAACACATATGAATATCATTAAATATTTCAATAATTATTAGATGATTTGATCTGTTTTTAATATTTAATCAAAATGTTATAAAACATGTGTTTTTAAAGGTTTGTGTCTTTTTAATTCTTATTAATAATCAATATAAATAAATATTAATGAA
>CANYCX010704228.1:0-24816 GCA_948193385.1 Breynia disticha f. nivosa
GGGCAGGGGACGACCGCCCCCTTTTCTAGCTTCGTAGTATAGGTATGCCCCTCTGGTTGTCGAAGTAAGAGGAGATGGTGAAACAGAGAGAAACAGAGTCAGTAGACCATGGACCTGTTGCGGAGTGGAGTGTGGGAAATATTGGAATAACTACTCAAATTCTAGTTTGAGTAAAAGTGAGACTAAGTATCCCACATCTGTTAGGAGTGAATGTGTAAAGGGGTTCTCCCCTTATAAATAGGCTTTAGGCCTTAGTAGTTGAGTATCACAAAACACTAGTCTAGTTCATTAGAGAGTTGTAATTAGGCTTTGATTTTTTGTGAGAGGGAGAGAGTTTTTCTAGTTTTGTCCGTTCAAAAACTATAATCATTGTGAGAGGGTTTTACAATTTTGTCCGTCCAAAAATTGTAACTTTTATTTAGTAGAGATCGTGAACGTAAGTTTATTGTTGAGAGACTGAATCCCGTTAAAAATTCTTGTTTATTTTTTGTTTTTTTTCTCTATTATTATTAGTGTGAGTATTCTCGTGAGGTTTGAGTCCTCACATAAACTTTTCTAGAGAATCAAATCAACATACTTTTCAAAACAACCTTTTCTGAAAGTTCAACGTTCAAGAACAGAGTAGTTGGTCTAGTTATTATTCCTGTATTTCCTAACAAACAAATCTTCAAGTCCATCTTGACTGCCTTAAATTAACATTTATTCCTAGAGGAATTCCTATTTCTGTATCATTTTCAGAAAATAAAAAAAAAAACCAATTAAGGAGTTTCTGTGTTGACAATTCTCAAGTCCACAAGTTTACCAGTCAACACCATGCTAGCCATCATCCATATAATCCGAAGCCAAACACCAAAAAAATCAGAAACTGGTTTACATCTTTCCTGTCCAATGTCGTCAAGAATTTTACTTCTTCTTCTTCTCGCTGTGGCTGTGGACTGCAACTCGGAAGGTACAGAAGTTTAACTTGCTAGTTATAACTACAACTGTCTTTCAGGAAAAGATTACTTAAATGCTGAAGAGATCGAGAATATCAAAATCTTGGGTTGTTTCATGATGCAGGAGATGTTCTTCATGCATGGAAAACCAAGTTAGAAGATCCCAATAACGTGCTGGAGAGCTGGGATCCAACTTTAGTTAATCCATGCACTTGGCTTCACGTTACATGCAACATGTACGATACTGTGGTAAGACTGTAAGTATTCTCTCTTCTTAAGTTTGATTTTCGCTCGTCTATTTAGAGAATGTTTTTAAGTTGAATCAGAAACTGGATTATTTCATGGCTGAAGGGACCTTGGGAATGCTGGACTCTCTGGACCTCTCATTCCTCAACTTGGACTTCTGGAGAATCTTCAATATCTGTAAGCCACTTTTTTTCTCCACAGAACGACAGAAAGGAAACTAATTACAACTCCTACTCATTGCAGGGAGGTATTTGGGAACAGAATCAACGGAACTATTCCAACTGAACTGGGAAATTTAAAGAACTTGGTCAGTTTGGATTTGTACAATAATGTATTGTCAGGTTCCATACCAACTTCTCTTGGCAACTTGAAATTGTTGAGGTTCCTGTAAGTACTTAATAGAATCAACTAAATCCAGATGTTAATTTTTTTTTAATAGTTCATCACATCTCACCACTGTATTGTCAAATTTCTGCAGGAGGTTGAACAGCAATAAACTAACAGGCAACCTACCAGTTAAGATAGCATATAACATGATTAATACTGCCGGATATTTAATGATCTTGTGAGTTCAATGCACTTTAGCTATATTGATTTGTTTAACGTAAAAAAAATCCAAGTCTTAGAAGTTATACATCTGATTGTTTTCTATCAGGAATGTTTCGGATAACATGTTGAGCGGAAGTGTTCGTGCTCTTAATTCCGACGGTATGACTAATCTCTGAATCTGCTGCTGAAGCTTTATATGATCGAACAATCATTCAATTGCTTTGTCAAGACTAATGATTAATTTGCTTTGTCTTGGCTTTATCTTATTTAGAATTGTCTGTGGCAACTATAATACAAGATCCTAAGTCTCCTCCAAAGTAAACGAAGTACAATTAGCTGCAGCAGTCAGCACTATTCATATACAGTGAGCTTCAAAATCAAGTTGCAGATATCTTTAGATATCAAAAAGAAAATAAAATTGGGAACTTCCTATTACCAGTTGCTGTTCAGAATAAAGTTCATTGATTTGATGTCTTATTTTTGACAATTCAATTATAAAAATATCACTCTGCGCATATCAAAATTTGGCAAAAATCTGATAAAATTTGTCATCTGTCTTGAACTGCTAGCTCTACGTTCCAACTAGTTTCAAGATGTTTTTTTTTTTGATCGATAAAGCTGTCGAGACAGATTGGATTTGAAGATGGAGAGAAACTAAAGTTGGTAGCAGCTTTCAACACTTCACTTGTTGGATTGAACATATCAAAAAAGTTGGTTCGAAATTGACCCCTCACTTCTCCTTTGCTAAAGCCAATGATGATGTTGGATGAGTTCCAAATTAACCAAACATGTGAATTCGTGGATTTAATTTAACTGTTAGTAGTTTTTACGTTTGCTTTTGAGACTCAAAACACAACAACTTTTCTATTTAGTTGTTGGGACCGTTTTAGAAGTTCAAACGCAGAAACAAACATTGTAAGCTTCAAATCAAACACAATCCTACACTTTTACTACAGCCCATATACGCTTTTACTTCCAAATACCGTTGTTGGGACCATTTTAGAAGTTCAAACGCAGAAGAAGAGATAAACGTCAAACTAAACACAGTTCTACGCTTTTACTTATTTGGTCAACCTGAGAGCATATATATGTATCATCATACCACCCATGGGAAAAGCTTGTGGAACCGATGATGCACTCGATGGCCCGTATGGAAAGCTTTCTTCTTTGAAGAAGTAATAAAGAGAAGAAACACAGAAAAGGTCTTCTAACATTTCAATTTTTTTCCAAACTTTTTCCAGATGAATGATGATAAAACATAAAAGAAGAGATTTAGTGCTTGGCTTAGTCAAGATCACTTCTTTTAAGACAAGAAGGTTGAATCAATCTAGTTAATTAATCATCTGTAATCCAAAGTGGAAAGTTGTGGTTAGATCTTATAGATTCAATTCAATTTCATCTCCCACCACTGCAACATCAAGTGAAGTCAAATTAAAGAGTAGTAATGGGCATTGGACCCCTCCCTCCTCAATAATGTGAAACTTCAAAAGACGTGTCTCATGTACCCATTATCAAATTTCCTACCTCCTTGTGGGTCTTACTTGTGACTGCCCTAGCTGTAAAATTTGAATCAGAATTGGTTATGTCTAATTCCGATTTCATGAAATATGAAATCGTGAATTGGCGGTTCTGAATCGTCGATTCACGTAACTGTCAGTTGGTTCACGTTTTGAATTGACGGTGCAGTTAATTTTTGAAGGAAAAACAAACCTGAATCGTCTAGCTGGAACCAAAACTGAACCGGCTAGACCCGATTCCAGTTCCAGTTCAAAAGTTTCTTCAAAACCGCCAATTACGAACCAGTTTACACCAGTACCCTCAACAGGTCTCTCTCGGCATACCCTCCCCGGGTATTCTAAGTGAAAATATTTGTTCATATCCACTATTTTTTTTTCTTTCATAAAACTATGTAACGCAGGTCGAACCTGTCGAGTCTGAGTGTAAAATAGTTCAGATTTGATAATTTGCGGTTTTAAGATTCATAGAATTGGATTGTGGATTGACAGTCTCGGCGTTCTGATTTCAAAAACCGGTTGTTTCGGTTTTGATTCGCCGTTTTCATTTTAATTCTTTAACTAAAAATAAACCGAATGACCGGCTTACCTTTCTTAGAAATCGGGTTCTTTTCTTCTGTCTTTTCTCGTTTGGACGAATCCAAAAACAAGAAAACAAACAAATGCATGGCTTCAATCTTTTGCCCTTTTATTTCCAACACAAATGCTTGTCAGCTATAATCAATTTGGTTTTATTATCACTTTTCACTTTCTTTCTGCAACGAAATGTCATTTTCACATTTCCCTCTACTCCTTCAACATCTCATCACCACACTCTCCACACTAACAATACCTCAAAGGAATAATATAGATCAAAGAAACAAAACCAAGCGTGTCTTGCTTTGGTGGTTATTAGAGCTAGATTTGGTAGGACAGAATGCGGTTCGATTATCCACAACGCTGCTTAAGAAGGAATGTAACTTAACCACCCAGAATTCCTCCCCGAACCGAATTAGTCTCTGCCCTATGGGTTGAAATACCGAGGTCAGACAAAAAAAAAGTAATCAAAGAAACAATAGGGACAAAATGGTCATTCAACTCAATAAATATGGCTTTCAAGCATCAAATAAACTAAACAAGACCCCCTCGTTTAATGACTTTGTCTGTTACTCTATTACTGCTAATTAATTACTTTTTCATATTATTTTTAATATAAAATTTAATATTACTTTTGTTAGTTTATATTTTTAAAACAAATTTAATTGAATAATTTTTAATTTACATTAATAAAAGAATATAATAAATAATTAAATATTAAATTAAAGCGTATTAATTATATTCTTAATCCGTTTACAAAATCGACATGTATTTTGGGACTGAATGAGTACATACATAATTATAAACGTGCATTCTCCTTGTGTTATGGGGCTCTATAAATTCACACATCCAACGTATGATTCTTCACTTCTCCACATTAACTCTTCCGTCTTCTCACTCTTTCCACCACAAGTGGTCAAGCTGATCTTCCGAGTCCTGAAATGGAGTTTCCTGGTCTGCTTCATATCTTCCTTCTCATGTTTCTGTCACTCACTGCAAAATTCACAAGAGCAAACGAAGAAGGTGTGTACATATCTGTTTCTTTAATGATATGCTTTTTTATCTGTTCTAACTTCAAGGAATGGCTAACAAATTTATGCAATAATAGGAGATGATCTATATGCTTTGAGGAGAGCTGTGAAAGACCCAGGTCAAGTTCTAGAGAGCTGGGATCCTACCTTAGTTGATCCATGTACTTGGTTTCATGTCACTTGCGACAACAATGGCAGAGTTATTAGATTGTAACCATTCTTTCTCCTTATCATTTTAGCTTAGCTCTCGTTATATTTCAGACAGTTTGTCTTGATTTAAACAATTTCCTTCGTTCGTCATGTTGATAATTGTGAGGAGTATTTGAAATGTGCAGAGACCTTGGGAATGCAAAGTTGTCTGGCAATCTTGTTCCCGAGCTTGGAAAACTCGAACGTCTTCAATATTTGTAAGTTCCTTGTCGTTTCTTTTATGTATCGCTGATTTCTCCTTGTCGTCTTCAATAACTTGTTGAAGATTGTTATGAAATGGAGAATTTATGATGTCAACAACCATAGCTATAACTACAATCATATGGAATCTGACGATGCATGTTACTATAAGTTAGATGTAGCATTTATGTAGGAAAACCGGATATGGGACCAATTTTTGTTTGTTTGTGTTAAATTGAAAAGGGAACTATACATGAACAGCTTGGTGGGTCCAATACCTGTAGAACTTGGAAATCTGAAGAGTCTTGTGAGCTTGGATCTTTACCACAATAATCTCAGTGGGTCCATTCCTTCTTCACTCTCCAAGTTATCAAATCTGAAATTCCTGTAAGCATTTAATTCTCACTCTTCCTCTCACTTTCACTTCCACTGATGAACATTAATTTCACTGTCTGTTGTTTCTGAATTGTGTGTTTAGTTTTGTTTTCCTGACGAGTCATGGTGTTTTGTTGCAGTCGTTTAAATGGTAACAGACTCACTGGAAAAGTACCAAGACAGCTTACTCAACTTAAAAATCTTAAAATTCTGTGAGTCATTGCTCCATTACTGCAAGTTTATTTACCAGAATACTTGGATTTTACAATGAGTAAAGATGTTTCTGATAAACTGTGACATGCAGTGATGTTTCAAATAATGATCTTTGTGGTACTATCCCTACTTCAGGATCTTTCTCCAAGTTTTCTGAACAAAGGTAACCATTTTAATCTGCTTTGTTGATTTTAAGTTTGTTTCATTCTTTAGGTTGTCTAATTCCTTGTATGTTTGAACACAGTTTTATGAACAATCCAAGGCTGGAAGGACCTGAACTTATGGGATTTGTAAGATATGATGAAGGAGGAAGCTGTAAATGAGTAGTTTTTGCCATGTCCAGCTTTATATTCACTCTATATAAAGGAAGGGCTTAATTATCTTAATTTAATTAGTGATTTAATGGTGTTATTAGCTGTTGATGTTAGGCTAAAAGTCTCCATGTTAGAGTGCTGTATGTTCTTGCGTTAACAAGATGACATGAATACAGATTTATACATTCTGCACTTATTCTCTGTAATCGCATAACTAACACAGATCATTACCAATTTATGGATGCATTGCAAAATAACGAAACATTGGCTATTGATTCCTTGGAAACCATACAAAATTTCTGACATGACGAACAACATGGCATTTATTTAATGCATTCATGCCCAAAGTTCATCAAAAAGAATAAAAACAATTGGCAAAAACCCTATTTACACTTCTACTCCTGTAGGTATTAATTACACAAAATTATCATTTGAAAGTTAGTATCATCAACTGCCACCTGCATAATTTTAGACCAGAATGAGTGAACTTAACAGGGGTAACAGCCGTAAGAGTGGACTGCAAATTTACCTCTGATTTGAGCAGTCTGGTTCTAGCTCTCCGATGTTGGTGATGGCTGGATGTTCGGTAAAGCCATCGGTGTCAATGGGGGTGAGAATTCTTCAGCCACATTTGAATTATTAGTAGAGTCTGGAGGCCTAGACTCGTTCATTGTCGTTGCTCTGTGACCACTTGATGGAATTGAGAAGCTGCGAGTGACGACCTGAGAAGGTGTTGGTAATGGAGATGCTGCATTTGATTGTAATAATTTGCGTGTAGCAGGAAGCAAAGGGCCTTTAGGTGCTAAGGGAGCAGAATAACCAACCAAAGCAAGAGGCCGCGATGACTTGAAAGGCAAACCAGCCGGTGGTCTTGGAAGCTCATGAAGCTCACTTATTTTGGGAGAGGAATTAAAAGTAGGAGAAACACTGGGAGATATTTGAGGCGATACTTTAGGAGATGTAGAAGATAATTGAGAACCTGGATTCTGCAGAAGGGGACCAGATAGCAGCCGATAATGTTCTGTCGAAACTGGTTTTGTAAGAAATGGTTTTCTTGTCGTAATAGGACCAGAAAAGGCTTGTCTCTTAATTTTCTTTGGGTCAGAAGCAGCCAGATGGTCGAACCGGGAAAACACCAGCGCATCGGCCAAGGGACGAGGTAGTCGAGTAGATGAAGTGTTATTGTTGCTCTCCCTGAGTATTGACTGTGCATTTGTAGTAAATGATCCAAGAGATTTCTCACTTCCAGGTAGTCTTTCATATTTCTTTGGATCTAGACCTAGAGGAGATGAATGCCACAAGTTATGCCTTCGTCCACTCATACTTGTTTTCAGTGTGCGAGGGGGAGGGTTACTTGATGTCATAGTACTTGAGCTCTTTGTATCAACTGGTGTGGGGAGAACATATGTGTTAAACTTTCGATTCGACGCCTGCCGCATCTGCTTCACTTTGATAGATGGATCAGAGAAATTTTCAGCGAATAGAGGAGCTGATTGGCTGGATGCCCTATATTCTCCCCTAAAGGAAAAGGATTTCCTGTAGTTATTGTGCAGATTCTCCTGCAAATGGAACTGAAAAATAAGATGAAAGTTAAAACTGAAATGCTTGTAAAACCTTAAGACTGGCATGCAAAGATAATGAACCATACTGAACCGAAATTACTCAGAAAACTCGGCTTGAATTTTCAGATACTAATCCATTAACACACTTACATTTATATAAGACAAATAGTTAAATCAATCAGGAAAAAAAAATTGATAGAATTGACGATAAAGAAGGTCTGCATACCTTTGTCGCCTCCAATATTGTTGTTTGGGGAAATTTAACATCCACGGTATCCAACTGCACAAATTGTTTTATGGAAAAGATGTTAGTATAGCCTAGAGACTTCAAGAGCTTAAGCAGGGTCAAATAATATTTTTCAATATGCGTAAAACAAAGCCACGAATATGGAGTGAACAATTTTGGTTTCACATGATTCGTGGATAAGTGGTAAGAAAGAAGGCATCATAACTCTATGTAGATTTAAATTTAAGGAGTAATTGGATCCTTCAAAAAAGCATTAGAAAATTGAAACTTACATCCATGGAGTTTCTAGTTGTAGAAACATCTTGCTCCTTGTCTTTTTGTACATAATCAAAACTTAGTTCCCCATCATCTTGATCTCCGTAGGAATCATCATCATTACTACTACTATCATCATCGTCATAATCATCCTCATCATCTTCCATTTCGCAAAAATTGTAATCAATATGTTGTAATTCAGAGATCAATTTCACATGTGGCTCAATTGCTTCAAGTGTTTTAAGTGCTTTTCTGAAGAACCGCAGCTGTTTACAAGCAGGAGACTAGACATATAAACAACCGTTCAACTGAATCTAAAGAAGAACAAGAAGAAGATGATGATGAAGAACCTGAGCAGCGTGGTGTCGAGTAGCCTGTGTAAGAAGGCTACGAGACTGTCCTTGCTTTAGAGATTTTAGGCGAAAGACAAATAGCGTTGCTTCTTCATCATACTCTTCTTGAGCTGCATGCAAGTGCTGTAAAGTAAAATTCTCTCCCCTTCCAATTTTGCCCCTTCCTTTTTCTCTCTGTCTTGTTATCATGTACTCGTACACTTCCCTGTATATATAATAAATGTCATTTGAAGACATTTGATTAAAAACTAGAAGGCCTATGGATGAATAAACATATCAATAGTTGAAAATTGCATTACACACCGCTTTTCATCACACTGTTGCTTCATCTCCTGCACAAAGGTAAGCAAATTAGCTGAGGTTACTTCAGATTGAAATCGTCAACAACAGATGGGTTAACATAGCTACTGTGTGCAAATGACTCAAAGGAACATACCTCAACTGTTCGTAGTTCATTGAGAAGCGACTCCGATGGTATTGTGATCGTCTGAGATATATGTGAACGCTGGAATACATGCAGCAATATCAGCGACTGGTCAGACAAGAGATACAGCAATTAAGAGATGTTTTGTTAACAAGAACTCACATAGCAGTCCACAAGTTTCTGGAGTTCATACTGTGCCTTTCCAAGCATCAGCAAAACTCTCCCTGCACAGAAGTGAAAAAATGACTTCAAAAGTTATTTTGTTACCAAAATGGAATGTTTCTTGTGTCCAACCATACAAGATGCTAAATAAAAGTATGCATAACAATTGAATGTCAGACAATCATAACAATTGAATGTCAGACAATTAACAAATCATCATTAACTTGAAACATAACACATATCAAAGCTAGTGACAAAAGATAAATGATTAATGAACCAAAAAAATTATTCAACACCATAAAATGGAGAAATAGCAAATCAAAATAACATGAAAGGTTAAGACTGTAAAATAAATATTATCTCCAGGGTTACATGGTGAAATGGAGCATAATGGGAAACTTTTATTCACTTACCACTTTCTTCATCATCATTCAATGCAGTTTTCTCAAGGAGACAAGCACCCATTTCGCGCAACGACTCAGAGAATTCTGGAAGAAACAGATTTACGTGATAAGATACCAAAACACCATGGCACAAAAAAGCATAACCAAACAAAACATTTAGGTAAGCTTGATGACTGTATGCATGTATGCATCCATGAATAATAAAGCTTTGAAAAAAATAGTTCAAATCTAAGACTCAATTATCATAGAACATGAATGTGCCTCCAAGCAACATAAACATCTTATTCTTTCGATTGGTAGCAAACAAAAATCAGCGGAAATGGTACCATATGCGCTATTAGCAGTCGCTGCAGCTGCCGAAAGTAGACTGTCATAACAGTCTCTCATATCTTGCATGTCCTGAACACATAAAACCAAATTATTCCAAATTGTAGAATCAACTATGCAATCCAAGCACAGTGATCACAGCCGCAACTAACTATAAAATCACTATGATTTTTAGAATAAACAAAAAAGAAAGCATAGAGGCATTTATTTGAATAGCTAAAGCCTTAAAACAAGTAATTCAATCATTTCAATGCTTGTAGTTTCTTAAACAAACCTCATAACTATTACATCATCAATGTTCAATTTTTTTTTAAAAAAAAAGTGAAAACAAACTTTCAACCAAAATAACCAACATTGATCTTATAATTCAAAGCTTTCAATTTTCCCGCAAAATTCAAGTAACTCCATTTCTACACTATCAACCCATAAAAAATCAAAGGCTGAAATCTTTACCAAATTATCAACCAATTCAAAACTACACACTACACAGCAAACAATTCAAAACTCCAAAAATAGCAACTTAGAGAAGTGCACGCGCCTGAGAAGCACGCGCGAGCTCATCGAATTGAGCAATTGGACGAGGATCTCTTCGGTCCTTTTGCTCGCCGTGACGGTGGTGAAGTGTGAATCCTCGTAGTTTTTTCAGAGAAGTTTTCATGTCTGTGTCCCCGAGGCTTTCTTTTTTTTTTTTTGGTCGCCGTAAACGAGAAATAATCAAATTATAAATCTGCGCTCTGCAAATGCTAAAACAATAAAACGACGTCGTTAAAATAAATCAACGCGGAATTAAATCAATCCACATTGTTTATGTGTTCGTATGTTTATTCTTATTTTGGTACGTCACTGAAATGAATAATAAAATTTAATTCAACTCTCTTGTAATAATGCTGAATAATATTAATGCAGAAGAAGAATTTTTCTCCTTTTACTTTTTGACAGAAAATAATCTTTTATTGGTGTATTTGGGAGCTGGTGACGTATGGTTTGGTCATATATCTGGAACAGAACAAGTTTTTAAACGGACGAAAATATTTACGTGAAGAGTAGTATAGGAAGAGACATAATACTTATTAACGAAACTCTGTATTTATTCGTATGCGAGTGAACGGAGTGGAGTCAACAAGAAAATTGAAAAAAGGAAATAAAAGGTGGCCGGCATTTTGTTGGCATGACTTTGAACAATGACGGATCTAAAAAGTTGTAGAGTTTCTTTCGCTGCAGGTCACTTTTGATGGAAATCAAAGCTCAAATGACCAATCAACGATGGAAGACCGAGAAATAAGTATTTTTTGGGGTCAAGAACGTGTTTCTTCGTGCACAGGTCGCTTGGATTTTAGTTATTTACCATTTACTTGTACAATTCCTAGTCTGCTCTTTTGCATTGGTTTTTGAAGCGTAATTTGATCGCATTTGATAAGATTTCTTCGTACTAATCTAATAATTGTAATTAAATTATCCAACAAAAATCTGATAATAATGGACCAAATCCTACGGTTCAATTATGTCCAATCGCTACGTAGTCTTTAGTTTCTTTGGAAGAAATTATTGTCGGCAACAAAAAATGGTGAGGAATTAAGATTGGAAAGATGGAAGTAACAATGTTTCCATGCTTGTAATTAACTTCTTGAAAGACTCAATTTCTTATTGCTGACAACTTCAAACAGAAGATTGAGTAGACAGACACCACACAAATGACATGATTACAACACGTCAATCCGAATTACCACGATCATTACTAACGTTATGTTTCTTATGTGGAATGGATGACACAGCATTGTACCAAAATATATTTAAGAGTGGGAGCCGGGAACAAGGAACTGACTGGGTCAAAAGATAATTGGACGACTTTGAAACGTGAATTTGGTAACAAAAATCCACAAATAAGTCTGAAACTTTGATTCTGAGTAATAATTAGGTTCATGCCAGGCAGCCAAACCTTACAAGACAGCAACAAAATTCCCGCCGTATCAACCTTCTCTTCGTTATTCAGTGAGCTGTTCCTTCCGACTGTGGATCGGGAGCAAAAATACACCTCTCAAAAATCACCGGCGAAAATTCACCGAGTCTATAAGAATGCAAGGCCAACCAATCATAAGTTTATGAAGAAACTGTTCGGCGAAAGATTGGTTGAAAGAAATCTTTAAGGCAAGATAGCTATTAGCAGACGCACGGCTTAAAGGAACACTAACCTGGACTCAGAAAAGTAAAACAGGAATCAAGTCAATCAAGCGGCTGCAGCCATTGGCACGGATCTGTAGCAAGCTCTCTTTGCTGCGCGCACTATATCTTCAACCTGCAAAGTATATTAGAACAAACAGGTAAAAACAAATCCATGTGTTCACAAAATTTCAATTCAATAAAAAGAAACAGATTTGGAAAGGAGAAACAAGTAAATTTCTTGTCCATGTGCTTAATCCACTAACAACTAGATACCATCATTGCAACTAGACAAAACTCTAGTAACTACAATGTTGATGCTCAAGATGTTTAAACTGGAATAACGAAGATGATGAAAAGACCTGTGGGACAGCCATTCTCTCGAGATTGGCAGCATAAGGCATTGGCACATCTGCCCCAGTAATTCTTTCTACTGGCGCGTCAAGGTAACCAAAGCTCTCCTCAACAACTGATGCACTGTTAGGAACCCGAAAGACAGTGCAGTGAGTAATGATGGCATGGAAAATTAAATGAAAACGTTAAAATGTCAGGTAAGATTTAAACCAGATTTCAGCTCCAACACCATGTTGAGGATATCCTTCTTCAACAGTCACCAGTCTGTTAGTTTTCCTAACTGAAGCATTGATTGTTGGTCTATCAAGTGGCCTAATAGAACGCAAATTGATCACCTGTATGCATACGACATGTTATTGCAATCCTCAATTTTAGAAGAGCAGCAAATGCTAGGGCTTTGCATTTTAATGACAACTCTTACCTCAGCACTGATTCCTTCCTTTGCAAGAATTTCAGCTGCCTGGGTAACAATAACATGGTTATAAGGACCCGCGGATTAATCTTATAAAGCATATGATGCCGATACAAAACAAAAAATTATAAGAGAAGAAAAGATCACCACAAACATATAACTTGACTGAACAGTTTAGAAAAATCAGTAAGAATGAAGTTCACACGTCAAAATAATTTAAGGAGCCAAAGAAAAAGACTGCCAATTGAACAAGGACAGTACATGGCCATTGGCGTGTATCCAAACTTGAATCAATATTTTGAGATTTGCATATTGAAATTTCCTTCTTGTAAGAATCTGCTCATCTTTGACATATACATCTCCCAACAGCGTTGGCCGAATTTTTGTTCAAACCATACTTTTTAAAATAATTTCAATACTAATTCAAGGAATTAGACATCACCAGTATGCTTTAGCCACACAAAAAACTCTCATTGGGAAATAGCACACATCAAGCACCTAATTTCTAATCCTGTAGCTCCACAAGCCAAAATAAGGAACATATAGCTCGTGTGTGCTAGAAACAGTTATTTTTTAAATCTGAAACGTAGCAAGGGTGGCAGACTAACCTTGAGTGCATAACCAACCATTTTTGAAAAGGCTGTAATTGTCACATCCTTTCCTTCTATCTCAATCTGCAACAAGCACAAGAGATCCCCAATGGTATTTGCAGTAACATAATAGGTAAATCAAAGGCACGGAAAAATCAAGGAAGACTTCTCATATTGTACCTTAGCTTTTCCTATCGGAAGACAAAAGCTGGAATCAAGCACCTCCTCTGAAACAAGGAATGATTCACCATATCTGAAGGACAATGGTGTCAAAACAAATAACATAAAAAGCCAAAAGAAACATCTAATCATTATGTGATAAAATCTTACAATAATTCATTTTCAAGAAATACAACAGGATCTGGGTCCCTGATGGCTGCTTTCAGTAGTCCACGAGCATCTTCAGATGAATAAGGGGACAAGACTTTCAAGCCGGGGACGGAGGCATACCATGATGCATAACACTGCAAAAAATCCAAAATACATAATAAAAACTTTTAGATGCAAGCTCAATTATGACATGAAGACACCAAATTCTTCAATACTGCAACTAACTTAATAACTGTGAAAAAACCAGAATCTGTACACAAGTTGAATAAAGTTTATTGCTTGCAACAAGCAGGGGTATCCACAAGGGTGTTGAGGACGAATCTAGAGCAACAAAAACTAAGAAAAGGGAATGTATGTGTGAGGAAACATACCTGAGAGTGTTGAGCACCAACCCCGGCAGCAGCACCGTTAGGTCCTCTGAATACTATTGGCACAGATATCTGACCAGCAGACATGTAATTTGACTTTGCAGCTGAATTAATGATATGATCAATTGCCTGCACAACAAAGGCAGAAGATAGATAAGTTAAAAAAAACTTTCAATAAATCTATAAACATTTGATTATAAATTGTAAACATCAGGAAAAGAGAGAACATTAAAATTTCAGAAAACACTATTATATAGAAAGAATAAAGTTGCAATTCTGCCAGGAAGTTTGGCTGTAATTATTAAATAAGAAAAAAAATTATGCACAAAACACTTTGTGACTAACCTGCATGGAGAAGTTAAATGTCATAAACTCAACAACAGGCTTGAGACCATGATAAGCAGCACCAACTCCAATACCAGTAAAACCAGCCTGAAAACAATCAACAAAGTAGAGGTGATGAAGAAACAAATATCACCACAGCAAAGAAAATATCGAGCACAATCAGGTAAACGCTAACCTCGGTAATTGGGGTGTCAAGAACTCTATCTGGTCCATACTTATCCAAAAGCCCTTTTGAAATCTAAGGAAAAAAGGAAAAGTCAAAATCAACAACAAAACAAACGAGAATCAAATGCAATCACAGCCTCTTTAACGTGCTAAGGAAACTATAATCTCATAGCTTAGATAAAAACAAATAAAAAAAACCTGACCTTGTAGGCACCTTGATATTCCCCAACCTGCATTAACAAATGAAGTTTCATTAGTAATAAACAGAGAAGTGGAAAACCAAGAGCTGAAAAAAAATCATACAACGCAATTACTCTCACCTCTTCACCCATCAAAAACACTTTAGGATCAGCAGACATTTCTTCATCAAGTGCAGAATTCAGGGCTTCTCTCACCATAATCTGCACATAGTTTTTCGATATATTTAAAACGGTCACAGCAGCAAAAAAAAAAGCAGATGCCGCAATTTACCAAGAAAGATAACAATCAAGAGCATAAATATAGGTTCCTCGAGGCAATGTACAAAAACACCAGTAACAAAATCAAGCCAAACAACAATCCAACCCAAAATCATAAATCAAAACACTAGAACAAAGTAAAACAAAACAGCTAGTTATATATACCTCTTTCGAGGCCGACGCAAAACCTCTCATCGCAGCAGGGCGAATCCTGCAAAACGACTGCCCCAAAGCCTACACAAGCAAATTCACAACATTACAAATCTAAAAACTCTATTAAACGCCACAAAGAATCAATAATGTCACGCGAAAAATCGATAATACCAGAAGAGGAGAGCTTCCAGCAGCAGCCTTTTGCCTTATAATCCCCAACATATTTGTAACTCTAAATCGAACAGACACTGCGGAATCATCAATTCAATAAAAACCGTTAAAATCGCGCACACATCACAGTTCCCGTACAAAACCTAAGTCGCAGTTACTGTAATGGCAAAGCTTAAATAAATAAATAACACATAGACTGTAACATATAAGAACTTGGTGAATAGTTAAACCTCAAAGTTAGATCTCGGAGATAGTGGAGTTTCGGAATCGGAGTGGATCCGATCAAATAGGAAATGTTCGAAACGGCGATTGAGAGAGTTGTTATATGTCTACTGCTGTTGATGTTTTAAAAATCAGCTGGTTTTTAGATTTTTCTTTGCTTTGTTTGTTTCTGTGTTTTTTTATTGGTTGAGAATTGGAAATGAGTGTCTGTTCAGAATATTCGTGTGCGGACGGGCTCATGGAATATCAGTGATACTGTCTAATCCGTGGTTTTCTTTATTTTTTAAGGGAAAATTACTTTATATGTCCCTATGACAATGTATATGTATGTAAGCCTGTCAATTTTTAACACAACGTGTTTAACGATAATTTTTTTGAGGATTTGAGTTTACATAAACGAGTTTATATTATAAATGCGTCAACATGTTTATAACATATAAAAAATTAAGTGTTCGTATTATAAATATAGCACGTTTATGACATAATTAACTCATTTATTGTTATTGCCATTGTCATAATGGGTCAAAGCCAAAAACCATTGCCTTCAATGTTACTAAGTTTTTGACCACTTGATTACATGGTGTAAACTTCTTTTTCCATGATTCAACAATAAGATCAAAATTGTACCTTGTCGTGCTGGATTTTATACATGTAATAAATAATTAATTCATCAGATTATAACTTATTTAAAGTTTAATCACGTTAAAAGAATAATGTCGTGTCAACCAATTTAATAAACACATCGTGTTTGTATTGCATATAATCTTGTTACCAGATTATATTAACACGACACCAACACAGTACGTGAACACGTTTTGAAATGTATGTTCCTATGTTTGAGATCCAAAATGACAAGAACATATTAAAGTATAATATAAATTTTGAGAGAGAATATGTGAGAAAATAATACAAATATAAAGGGACGAGAAGAGGAAAGAATTTCATGTTTAAAGTGAGATGGTTCTCAAATTCAATGTGAGAAGACAGAAATGATTATAAAAGAGAGAAAGAGTGCGTGTTTTGGAGATTATATAAAATTTGAAGGACGTTGATGGTAATTTCCTTTTATAATAAAAGGACGGTAGAGATCTAACGTGATTGATTTGGTGTAAGGTGGTGCGCGAAACAGCAGATAATATTCTGTTTGGAAACGTGGCAATCTAAAATCCAAAAGGAGAAGCTGATTAGATGGTTGGGGTCATTAATGGAAAATGGGAATATGACACTTCAAGAAATGAAGGGCCCTTTCTACACATGGCAAAAGCCGACTCCATCCGCTAATCCGACACGAAATTAAGCGGGTTTGGATTTGCTTAAATGAGTTTGGGTCGTAAAATGGTTGATCCGTTTATGACTCATTTAAAATTTTGTTAAAAAGGTAAACTCTACACGACCCGAATATAATCCGTTAAAATTAAACATAAACGGGTTTTATGCAGGTTAGTTAAAAGGGTTAAATCCGTAACCTATTTAATAATCGGGTCAAATGAGTCGGATTAATGGATTAACCCATCAACCCATTTAATAATCGGGTCAACGCGGGTCGGGTCGGGTTACCCGTTTAATAAACGAATCGGGTTCGGGTTTTGATTTCTGACCCGTTTATTAAACGAGTCGGGTTCGGGTCGTGTTAACGGGTCATGTCGACCCGACCCGAACCCGACCCGTTAACCCGTTTTGCCAAGTCTAACCAAGAATATAGAGTTGGATTACCATGTTGTGAGGGAAGGCTTTGCAACAGGTTTGATTGATTTGTGGCATGTATTCTACACATCAGCCCACCAATTTGCTTATGAAGAATTTACCATCACCTGCATTCTCTCGTTTATGCCCCAACTTGAGCTTATGTTTACCACATGCTCAACTTGAGGGGATGAAGAACTATGCAATGTAGGTGATGACCAAAAGCAAGAGTTTAGTAGGCAAGCTAAGGAAATACGAGTGGAGCAAAGAAAAGCTCATAAAACAAAAGTTAGTTAGATAGACAGACGTTTCTAGATTCTCATTATACATATGTCATACACTCATTGGTTCCTTCATTTAGAGTTAGTTAAGAATAAATATTATATATACATAAGCCATGTACAATAATTATATATGAATATATAGATATATACTTCCCAAACAAGAAACACTTTCTTGATTTGGATTACACACTTCATGTCTAGCTTTTATTCTATTGCTGCTATGGACGAACATCCATGTTTGTTACTATATTTCCTTGATCACATTTGCATAGTCATGTTGGTTACTATATTTCCCTTAATTTCCTTTTTATTCTACACAATTGTAGATTCACATGTGACAATATAGGACTTGCTTTGTTTGATTTTTATTACTTTACAAGGGTTTTGTTTAATCTTGCGTCTCCTTCTCATTGTTTTGGATGAATTAAGAGGACTTGATTAGTATTGTGCATTGAGATTGTTACAAGTGAAAAGGCAAAAGCATATAATTAGAGTGAATTGTAGAAGTGCATAGGACATAATGGGGATGGGAGGAAGGAGCCTCGGTTTTGGGTTTAATTTGCTTGAAGATACTGGGAATACCTGGGAGGAGGTTTGCTGCATTTTTATGTTCTCTATTTTCACTTCTTAAGTTTTTGGGTGGAGAACATTGTGAAACCAAGTGATGATGTATAACTGTAAAAAAAATGAAATAAAGAAATTGATTCTTCGACTATTTCTGTCTATCCTAAGAATCCGAATTTCAAGAGAAGCAACGTAATATGAGAATGGGATGGGAGTTGCACGAAAAATGAAATGGAAAGAGTCAAAAAAATGTGAAATGCAGAATTGTTATAAAATGAAAGTGGTTGAAATGTAATATAGAAGAAGATGAGAGCAATGGAGTTGGTAAGAGAAAGCATGAATAATGGAGAGGGGACCATGTCGAGACACCCAACACCATACCAACCTTTGGATAATACAATACATACACCGAGTAGCGGTGCCTATACGGCATTTGCAATTCATCTTGGAAACCATACCACCTTCCCTTCCCATTACCAATTCCTGCTCTCTTTCCTACCAACTAACTTGATAAACTGATCATCTTAATTTTATTCTTATATAAGACATATACCAAAGAATTTCCTCCAAAACTGTTGCTGTCAAATAATAGTGTCAATTAGATTAGAAAAGTCATAGCTATATTATTTTCTTCAATTAAATATTATTAGTTATAATATAAACATTACAAAATCATTTTTCTAACTCTACTTATAATAAGGGCAGCATGAAATTTCAATAAGTAAATTTATGAATTCATATTTGTTTCTTTGAAATAGTTGTTTTGCGTTAAAGATTGTGTGCTGTGATGAGTAAAAGAAGATAAAAAGATGGTAATATTTGATTTTTGTAGTGATTTAAAAAAGGGAAGCAAAAAGCGAAAAGGTTTAAAATTATTAAATAAATAAAAAGAGGGAGAGAAGAGAGAGAGGAAAAAGAGTGGAATCTGAGGAGAGGAGTTGTTGCTTCCTTCTTCTTTCTTAACCTCCGCTGCGCTGCGCTGCTCTCACTACTTTTCATTCTAACAAACAACTACCACTCTTCTCCCCTACTCAGTAAGTGTTTCTTTTCTTCAATGTCTTTTCTACTTTCTCTCTTTCTTCTCTTGCTTCTGCTTACGTCATTCCTTCTCTACTTTATTTGTTTAAATTGCATTTTCTTAGGACCTGAAACTGAGATGCTCAAACTTCTTTATTATTATTTTTGGTTAATTAGTCTTAGTTTTAGATTGATGAATTGTGAGATCTGAATAAGAAGCAGAGAAATGGCAACATGATTGATCAGTTCATCAACTTCGTAATTCGCCCTCCCAGGTCTTTCTGTTTCCATGCTTCTTTATTTTTTTTAAAATATAAAATCAATGGTGAATAATTAATAAACAAGGAAATAAAACAGGGCGGATTACAACCCGGAGCAATATTTGTGGGAAAAAGATTTCACACTGGCTGGAAGGCCTTACAACAGACTTGACTTGGAGGCGAGTACGGCCTTTTCTCTTTTATTTTTCTGCTTTTCTTTTCTTTTTTTTTTCTTTAATTTAAACCCTTTTCTCTGATTTCTTTTTATGAATTTCTTTTTCGCAGCTCACAAATGCAAGAGGCCATACGCTTCGTTGCAGTCACTATGTTCCAGCTTCATTACATCAAGATACCCCTCTTCCTTGTGTCATTTACTGTCACGGTAACAGGTACTCTACCACTCCCCTTTCTCTTTTCAATCAACCTATTCTGCCTTACCTTAAATGTTCATTCAATGTCCATTCATGCAGTGGGTGTCGCGCTGATGCAAATGAGGCTGCTGTCATTCTTCTCCCATCCAACATTACTGTTTTTACTCTTGATTTTTCGGGTTCTGGTTTGTCCGATGGTGATTATGTCAGCCTTGGTTGGCATGAGGTTCGCATGCTCATTGCCCGCACTTGTTTCCTTTTATTTTATTTCTGACTTATTTTTCTTTGTCTGTGCTAGAAAGATGACCTCAAGGTTGTGGTTTCTTACCTAAGAAGCAATAACCAGATATCTCGAATTGGCCTATGGGGTCGATCCATGGGTGCTGTAACTAGGTATTTTCGTCTTTTCCCACTCATTATGTTGTTATTTTTCCTTTAAAATATTTTAAGAATCGACCAATTATTACATTCTCCACCTTTGCTGGATGGTATGTCAAGTTTTCGTAAGCTTCTTGTTGTAAGAAGATTATAAAATACCTTTTTCCTCATATAGTTAACTTTCTGGCACTTGCATAACAAAATTCAGCCTACTTTACGGAGCTGAAGATCCATCAATTGCTGGAATGGTGTTGGATAGTGCCTTTTCAAATTTGTTTGACTTGATGATGGAGCTGGTGGATGTGTATAAAATTCGGCTTCCAAAATTTACAGTATGAACTCTCTCTCTTTCTCTCAACATGCATTTGTGGCGGTGTGTGTAAAAATTTAACTTGAAAGAAAGAGAAATTACTTTCATGTGGCTTCATGGCTTTATGATAATAAGGATATTTAGTTGCCTGATAATTTATTTGAGGCCACTTGGCTATCCTAGTGATTAATGCACTGCATGCCACAGCTTTTCTGTTAAGCTTCTTAAACATTAAAGATTGTAAAACATCTTTTCACAATTAACAATGGAGTTTCTGATCTGTTACTTTTCAAAATTCCAACATAATGATCATCGATGGATAGGCTGGCACATTTGGTCATCTATATAATGAGTATTTGCTCATGCCAGATTATTATCTTTGTTGCTACAACTTGTTTATACTATGGGAATTATTTTCCTCTGTGACCAGGTTAAGATGGCTGTACAGTATATGCGGCATGTAATACAGAAGAAGGCGAAATTTGATATAATGGATCTCAATTGCCTAAAGGTTTGTGTGCATCTTTTGAATGTGATTGTCTGGATTTTATGCACTGTCGTCTTCTAATGTCATTTGTCTCTCATTTAACCTTTTAGATTTTAAGAATATGCCTAGTGAAACAGAAAGCATATGCCTTGTGATTGAGATTTGGTTTTTTCGCTCAACTGAAAAATAAACAGTTTTTTGGTTTTCTTTGAAATGTTTAATTATCTAAAGGTCCAGCTAATGTCTGTCAACCCTCACAGGTTGCTCCCAAAACGTTCATTCCTTCTTTATTCGGACATGCGAGCCAGGACAAATTCATCCAACCCCACCACTCTGATCTCATACATAAATCTTATGCAGTAAGATTTTCTATATTTTTGGACTTCTCGTAAACTATTTATCTGTTGTTGAAACTAAATTTTCATTCTTATGTACAGGGAGATACAAATATAATAAAATTTGATGGTGATCATAACTCCTCCCGACCACAGTTCTTTTATGATTCAGTGTCTATATTCTTCTTCAATGTCCTTCACCCCCCTCAAAATTCTGCCTGTTCTAGTAAACTTGAGAAGTACTACAATCTCGGTGACTTGAAGCTCGATGTTGGCGTCGATGAGGTGAGTTCCATATTCTCACCAAGAAACGGGGAAAGTTTAAATAAATAGCATTGTGATGTCCAATAAGTAAATAAGATGCATAAAATCACAAAGCAGCCAACAAAGGAACTTTTATTAGATACCAAATTAGGAGCCCTGCTGTGATCCTCATACTCTTACTGCCACATAACCAGGCTCAGTGCCAATATCTATCATGCAGTAGTTGTGCCATCCAGTGCCCCACAGTAGCATAAAATTTATGTTCTTGGACAAAAAAAAAAGCCAATGAAGGAAGTGCATTATCCATATGAATCTTTCAAACTTTAACTGATATTCTGATCAAGCGTGTGAACAAATCTATCAAGAATGTGAATATATATCAAAATGTTATTCTATGGCTTTTTCTTTGAAGTGGAGTTAATATAATAGGAATTTTGGAAGCAGTACCATATTTGTGCATGAAGTGGCTGTTCTCCTGACCGAAACCCTGTTACCCCTCAAAGGTTTAACACTGCATACATCAATATCATATTGTGTGAATGTGTGGTTGTGTCTTCTTTTTGTGTGATCTCTTACATGATTATAGGGACCATAGCACTTTAATAAATATCTTTGCTGGTTTTGATTGATATTCCTGACAAGTCTTAACGGAAATATTAAATACCTATCAAATTGTTATTGTTCCTCGATGTGATTTATTATTAGTCAATCTTGATAGTGTATTATGATGCCATTGCTACTGGATCAAGTGTAATATTTTTGTGCAAACTATTAAACCACGAGTATATCAAAACTTTGTTCATTTGCATAAATTGATGATGCACTTCACTGGAAGGAGGAATTGACTAGATAATCTTGGCTACTTTAAAGCAGTGTGTTAAAAAATAATCAGGCTCTTATATTTCTTGTAAGATTTTGGTTGTTCAATTACTTACAAAATCTTTTTCTTTTTGTTCCCTTAGAGCCTTTTGTATGAGATAATAACAGGCCTTCGTTCGGCCTGCACTGACACGGCAAGCTCGTCTACCGCTTTACCGAATGTTCCTACCACAAAACCTGTCAGCAAACTTCTTTCTGAAGTTGTACCAGTTACTGATGTTGTAGTATGTTCTATCTCCTATGCTATTTTTCTTTTCTTCAGTCATTGTGAGCTACATGTTCTTTCTATTAATATGCAGGAGATGGAGATTAATGAAAATGGTGAGCTTAGCAGTGATGAACCATTGAATGTGCAGGTGAGTTTGAACATATGCCATGTTAAATAACTTTTCTTTTTACTGCAATAAGAGTTGGTTGAAGCTATTGGATGCATTAAAAGATTTTAATTGGTTAATTATTGACTTCTGCCAATGTGTTGCTACTCACGTTTTGAAATGAAGTTGTTTATTTGCGAGAAATTTAAAATTTCTTTCCATTTTATCTTATTTGATGCAGCATTCACTGAATAAACTTTTAAAATTATTCATTAGCCAGTGAATTTACAGAAGTGTTTAGCCCAAGTATGTATGCTTCTTTTCGCTTGCGGATGCTGTATTTCTAAAGTGCTTATATGCGCACACACAATCAGAATGTAAAAAAAAAAAAAAAAAGAAATCGAGGGGAAAGACAGTTTTGATTTTTTTGCCATTAGTGGCTCTGTTATGCATACGACAATGAACATTTGGACCCAAGAGTTTTAAATACCGATAATAATTCTATGTTATCATATCTCTAGTTGCTCTTTTTGGCCTCAGCCAGATGTTTTTGGAAGCTTGTGAGTCGATCCTCCATAAAGTAGATCTCTCACATTACTTTTCCCCTCAGTGTTGCCTTATTTGTGATTTGGATAATTGACTTCTAGGATAAGCCAAGTGGCCAAAATGAGGATTGTTGCTCATACACAAGCTCCAATAGAGAGAGCTGGGGAAGATGCTCATCCCTTGGGGGGAGCGATGAGGAATCCTCTACCGGATGTAGAGCTGCTGATATCGTCAATGAGGTATTTCCCTTTCTCCTGCGCAATCACACGCCAGGGTTCAAACAATTACTTTTGTGACCATAAATACACGAAGTTTCTTGAGGAGTTGAAGAAACAGAAATATTGTTCTCACTATTGAAATGATATGCATCACGGATCTGCAGTTAATTCATGCATGGCCTTCTGAGAAGAGAACTGTGACGAAGGAATGAGCATAATGACAAATATTTTTGCTTAGCTGATATCCTTATATGTACCTATTTGTTTGTCTAGATGAAGATGGAGTTGAAGGCATTTGCAACGCCACTAAGGACCATTCCACAAAAATCTTCTGACATACCCGAGGAGGAAAAGAAAAAAAAGAAGAAAGGTGCAAGTATTCCAAAGAAGCTAAAGGGTGAGAAGCTAGAAAAGCTGGAGGCATTTAGCAAAAAGATACGGCATTGCATTCTACGGCGAGTAAATCACCGGAGGCATGACGGGGCAGTAGTGTAGGGGTATGTTGATAATTGTAACTATGTGATTCAGCAAGGTTTAGTTTATTGAAATGAAGTTTGTAGTTGAGGGGAACTGTGTCCCTTACAAATTGTAGTTACCCTGCTGGGTGTAGAGTAGAGGTTCGCATTCTTTTACAAATTTTTCTTGTCACTATGCCAACTCTTCATTTAAGTGAGACCCTTTTAAGTTTTAATGACTTCTCCTTTAAATTTTAGTCTTTTATACTTAATCCATATTTATATTTTTGAAAAAAAGGCAATTTAATTTGTGGCACAATTTCAACAAATCATTTGTTTTGTAGTCAAATTTATTATTGTAGCATTTATGAGTTATTTGCTACACCAATTTACAATAAATTAACTCAATTTTTTTTAAACCATAAATTTACTCAATTATAATGGCTACGTTGTTTATTTTCTTTTTATACAAATAAATATAATTTTTTTTAACTAAAATACAATCTATAAAGCTTAAATTATCCAATTTATACTGAAAATTGCACATGATCTTTTAATTTTTTTACCAATTTCTAGAAGTAGTTATGAAGTATTCTCACATATTTCTTTCAAATACTCAAATACTGTATATTTAATTAAACCATAATCGAGAGTACATCTACAACAAATTCTTAATTTATTGTATTGAAATATGCTAAGATTAAATTGTATAGTAACCTATAAATAGTAGCTTCATTAGTATGCAAATAAAATTTCACAAGTTAGGTTTTGAATTTAATTAAACTTCAATGGGTTATGATTATCAAAACATAACTAAAACTATAATAGTTATATATCCTCACAAAAAAT
>CANYCX010704882.1:0-13648 GCA_948193385.1 Breynia disticha f. nivosa
CTAGGTTTGTCATCCTTTTATAGGCAAAAATTTTAGTTCTTGATAAGGCCTTTTGAAAAAATTGAAATTTGATTTTAAATCTCACATAGCTATCCTAATCCTTTAGGATTTAGATAAGCTCTTTTCAAAATTAAAATTTCTCTTTTAAAAACCCTCCATGCCATGATATATATGTGGATTATTAAAAGATTGAATCTTTTAAATTATCTCACATTATCCTTATGTCTTAATTAAGACATGTCTTGTCTTAACTTAAGACAATCCTCCTTAATTCTCTCTCTCCTTTCATTTCTTATTTAATACATCATATTTAATAAATAATCTTTGTCTTAAAATTATTTAAGAAATATTTCTAATCTATCCTGGGCGCAATTACCAAAATTGGCCCAAATGCCCAACCCGGTCCACTGACCCGATTTTGACCTAAGGTGAAATACCGAAATTACCCTTTTAGTTTTTTCGCTATCCGCGTGCGATCTGTAGGACTATTTAATAAAGGTAATGAGTTTAATAACTCATAAACCATAGGCAGTCTCTAGTAAGACACTATGATCATCCTAAATTAAATAGCTGACGAGCGGTGTCAACAGTCCTATTGCAACTCAAATAGATCCTTTGACCTAGATATCTTAATTTAGCATAAGGCATGTCGCTAACACCGTTATTTAAAGCTAAATCACTTTTCTTGATCTCTATGACAAAATTGATAAGTTCAAATAAATGACTTAATCATTTCATTCGGGTGCGGCCACAGTCTTTCTAATCTTGTCTATCAAACGGCCAGTGATATCATCTCTCATTGAGAGGGTCAATCCCTTCACTTCACTCCTGCTCTCAATCATGATTCGTAGCATACCCAATCATACCTATACTTATCAACCTTTTATGGCCACGTTAGGCGTATGTCAAAGCACACTAAAAATCACAACAAGAGATACAGTGATTTTCTGTCTCAGGATAATATTTCACATTATAAATAGTGATCACTCTCCAAGTACAATGCTTTACATTATACCTATGCGCTTTGCTAGATATCCCAAATATCTATGACTCATAGAACATGATCATTTAACAAGTACATACTAATCTTAATTCATTTCTATTCCCCTAGAAACAAGTGATTAGGGATATTTAGAATGTTAATCTTATAACTTATAGGTTTTACTATGAAGGTCCTCAACCGTGATTCCTCAGATGCTTAATTAACATTCTTGGATATTTTATCAAACACATACCACAGGTGAATACATGATATGATAAAATACTACCTCATAATTTTATTAATCAAATAATAAAAGTTACAAAAAATGGATTGGGCTATGGCTTACATTAACATTCGTGGTGTCCGACATAAGGGCATGCCTGCCAGTATGCCCATTGTGCTGACCTACATGTTTAAGCAACTCACAACCAACTAAAAGCTACCAATACCACATTCATGCACATAACATCCAATACTTTTCCCATACATTTCTAATTGCAATAACACAGCCAAAACAGCGTATATACATAAATTTTAACTTAACCAATTCTCACTCAATAACATATACACATTCACACAATTATCCATGACATCATTCTTTCATATTCTTCATGCAAGATTTAATTAAAGTAAGAATGGATGCACTATGAATGTCAATGCAATTCACACACAATGAATGCCCTGAGGTCTTCCATCTTTTTCATGACCATTTTCCTCGAGCCTAGCCAACATCGAGCTCTCGTCCAAAATTATCCTCGGCCCAGCCGACAACTATTTCTCACTTGGAATTTACCTCGGGCCCAGCCTGGCATCAAGCTCTCACTTAGAATATCCTCGGGCCCAGCCGGGCATCGAGCTCTTGCCTAGAATCCTTTATGGCCATGTGTCACACGATATGCTTATACAACACAAGAATCTCACATGCAATTCATTATGACCAACAATAAAGTGCATAATCATGCAAGCATTTTGCATAGCCTCATATTTCATATTTACACAAATTGCAGTTCTCATTAACATCATCTAACCAGATACACACCATATTCTAAAAGCAAAATCTCATTCCCAACATCAATCCATTTAGCACACAATCATAGTAAAAACATAACATCATCTGGTATGCCATATTAAATCACATATCTCATAAGAACATGTCATGTCATTTCCACATGAGCCATACAAAATCACACTCATCTAAGTCCATTAATGCCACATGTTTGCTACCATTTTGAAACAAGTGTAATAATTATCATGTGTTTAACCATACAGATGCAAGACATACATTGCTAAGTGTTGTCAGCACAAACCTCAAAATATGCAAAGTCAAGTTTGTGGCTCAACTTTGATCCGAGTTTTGTAAATCTCTTCTTATAACACAATTATCACACAATAATATAAATAAATCATTCCACACATCAATTAAGTCAATTAAGATTCTAATTAGGCAAACCCCTAATTTTCCTCTCCTCAACCATATTCCTTTACACCTCACATTTTCGTTCCATTTTCGATTTAACAATCATAAATTATCCACATTATTTCTACCAATCCTATTTCAACTAAACCTCATCATTTATCACCTAACTCATAATTTCTCAACAAATTTCTAAAATCCCAAATACCCTAACTTAGATTATATCAATATCCAAGTAGATTAGAACCTTAAATTATCCTTTTGAATCACAATTCATAAGAAAATCCCTTTTCCTCCTTGCCCACACTCACTCTCACAACTACTAAGGTTCTATGTATGTTTTGGGTAAGCTTCAGAGCTGTTCATGTAAATCCTGCACTTTGTTTTAACATCTGGCACGCCCCTTAGTATGGCTCGTGCCGATGATTGTGCTCTGCATTTTTTTGCACGAGTTCAGCATATCTCGTGCTCCAGCTCGTGCTGATAATTTTTCCATTTATATAACTTCTAACATTTTAGGGGCGTTACAAGCTCTCTATTGATTTTGTTGTTTAGAATGTTTAGAACTTGTAATTAGCTACAAATAACACTTTTTTTTCGACTTTTATATGATCCACTAAAGCAAAGAGTTGTTAGGCTCATAAATGGTTCCATTTGAATTTAAATGACCAAGCATTTGATGTAGTGTCAAACCCATTAACATATGTTGCCTATAACCTTAATGTATGTTATGCTCCTTAACATATGTTGCCCCTCAACATTAACATACATTGCTTACTTTATTGAATTTTTTTTGACTTTGTCCATTTGAAGCAGTATGCCCATCTTAATCGTGACACTTTCATTAATGTTTTGTTTTAACTTTATCCAACCATAAAATTTGTTGATTCTCCTATGTAACGTATGCTACAATTTATTTTGAGTTTCACATTCTTCATTCATCTTTAAGGTATTATACCCTTCTTGAATGCGATATCTCAACTAAGTTCACTTGCATATATAACATACATTCTACTGGAAATTCAGCACCTAGATTCCTTTGAGAATAACATACGTTGTTCATTGGCTTAACATACATTATTTACTTTGCAGTTCCATATATCAACACACAAGTTAAACTTTATCACTTTTCAGAGTTAGCACATTATCAAAACTAAGTCAAGGACTCAAATGTTCATCATCCTTTATACAATAATCTACCATTTTTTAGAATGAAAAACTCTTAAAATAGAGAAAAACCATAAAGAAAAACAACTTTATCAAAATTTTAAGTCTCGTTACAAGATTAACATTAATTAGTAAAAACAAATACAATATAAGCATTATGATACTTTATTTTCTTTTTTCATATGCTCTCTCTCTCTTTGTCTGTTTATTTTTCTTTGTCTTCTATATATTCTCTTTCTCAAATATTATCTCATTCTTAATACATCATTTTCCCCTTTTTGTCAACTTTCTTCTCACTCGGCATTATATTATTCCCCCTTTTAGATACTATATTACCCTTTGTTTAACTCTTTTAAATATTCTCCCCCTTTTTGTCATTATCAATAATTCATGAGTGACAATTGCTCCCCTATGTATAAAGAGAATAACAAACAAGAAGGTAGGTAAACACAAGGGAAGATAGTGAGCATAATAACATCAAAGATAATAACAATCACACTAACATAAAATGATATACATCAAAGTCACATAATACATAAGAATGAGGAAAATCATAGCAAGAAGTAATAATCCTAAAAAAGTATATGACATAATCAGAGCAAATATAATAAACTATAAAATGTAAAGCAATATAGGTCATATAGGAAGACAAGGATGATCATAGTAAAGGATGAGGACGTTGCTAGTAAGTCGCTACTGAAGAATTCCTCCTCGTATCATCACCATTGGTAGCATTAAAAGACTCTCGAATCTTCTCGTCAACTCCAAGTGTTGATACTTTAGTTGACTCATTAGATGTACATCTTAGCTTATCATCTATCTTCTGCATCAAACCTTTCATGTACTCTATACCCTACTTAAATATAGTCACTCTCTTTAAGATGCCAGGATTAATGAGGGCATAAATAATTAAACTCTGAACTGGAGAAAGAGGAGAAGAGGTGGAGGTGTTGTTAGTTGTGTGGGTATTGTAGTGGAGGGTCTTAATCCACTTAAAGAGGCTGCTAATCTAGGTGGCAGAGGTGTTATGACAGTAGCACATTAAATAGATCCATCCTCAAGTATTACCATCCTATATAAACTTATAAAATATCAGTCATCATCCTGTATCCTAAAGTATTTCATTATCCTAAAGTAAATCTCTCTCACAATCTGGTTATTACATACTTTGGATCCTCAAGATATGCTTAAGTCAACACAAAACATTAAAAATGTGTGTCAAAATAGCACCAAAGTGTATACCTACTTTCCTTTCTTGGCTCTCTGATCTGTATCCTTCTTTAAACATGTATTCTACTTTGTTAATCATATAAGACATAACTATGATTGAAAAATTTACATAGCTTTTTCTCAGGATATGATACATACCTCGAGATCAATGCCATCACACTTTAAGTATGCACTTTAGGTATGATAGCTTGAGTAAGAGCAATATGGCCCATCCTCATATCAACTCTAAATGAGTTATAATCTAGCTCTTTATTTATTCTAGCCATTTGAGATTGTGACTTTATCCATCTAATGGTAGATGCCTTATTCCCACTACTACTTAAAACTAAGTCACGACCAGTTACATACTCACTCTCATCATCTCAAAATATTCAAAATACCCCAAACATTATAGCCATTCATTTTTAACTTAAACCAATTGTGCAAGTTGCTTTCTATAAACTCAATGTCTTTTATATTCACTCTTGACCTTACACAAAATTCTCCAAAATTGTCAACCCCATGTGTCATAAAACTATCTTACAAAAGTCTCATGGATAGGAAAAACTCTAAACATAAAACATCTAATATCAATATGAGCAAAAAAAGGCTCAAAGTCTAATCCTACTCTTCTCAATGAGCTATAATTAAAGAATAGGATTTCCATAAATGACTCATTACTCAACACTACCTTAAAATAAGTTTGTGCTTACTTATTAATGAAATGAGAGTCATCAAAGTTAGTGGTTGGTGTAGTTGAGCTCCCTTCTCCTCATCTTACTCTTTTAAATATCATATGTTTACTCATTTTGAAGAATCTACAAGTTAGGTTTTAATGGATTTTGGTGAAATATGGAGGAATTTGAGTGTTTTAAAGATGTTCAAGGGTTGGGTTTTGAAATTGAAGGATATGAAATGGTTTTTAAATGTATTTGAGTAAGGAACGTTTGCTTTTAGAGGGCTTAAGACGGTTCCGCATAGCTATTCATGCATATTTATGAGGATTTTTAGTTGGGTTCTACGTCTGTGAGATTTTAAAATCATTCTGTTTAGCCCAATAACAAACATTAAAATATCTTGTAACTTATGTTAACGATAACATTCATTAGGTTCTTTTCTCAACATACATTATCCTTGAATCTCTACAGTATCCTCAAATTCAGAACAATGTACGCTATTTGTACCTAAGCCTATGTTATTCTACCAGTGATTCAACTACTATCATTCCAACATTAGTGTCATTTACCTCCAAGTTTCATCCCATAATTCCTTTGACCATATTAATGTATGGTAATGATGTAATATGCAAATACTATAATATAAACACATATTTGCATAACTAATTTGATTACATCATTAATTCATTATGCATTTAAAGGTGTAAGTATAGAATGAAAAAATTATAAACTATATATGCACATTACTTAAATTTCTCATGCAACAACTCAGCATAATATTGACATTTCAGCACATTACACACAAAAATTCAATCAGGTAAACATCAAACATTACCATATGATCAAAACTCAACATATGATTACTTTATGACATCGAAACACTATAATTGAAGACCAGGTGAAATTGAAGAAACATTTTAAGAACAAAATTAGACTTATTAGATTCTTCCATGTCAATATTAGGTTTCAATTAAGTTATTCTTCTGAATTCTAGATTTCTTGATCTATATATCAGTTTTCTCTATCTCTATACCATATTTTACTTTTATGCATGTTTTTCAGTCAAAATAATCTACAAACACTTTTCTACATAAAAAAAATAGAAAATCACAACAAATCATCATAGATCAAATATCATCAACATGATTAAACCAAAGATCATAGGTTATTCAAGTAAGCATTTATCAAGACACATTATCAAAGATTTATCAAATTATTATTGAACATAGCTTACAACTCATTCAAGCTATGCATTCCAAATGTATAACTTATTGAATCAAATCTAGTTTCATCTAGAGGCTTTGCAAAGAAATTAGCTTATTGGCTACTTGTTTTAAAACATTGCAAGAAAATATCATTCTTTTGTACATGATCTCTTAGGAAGTAGTGTTTTATTTCAATGTGTTTAGTCCTACTGTGCATTGTAGGATTTTTGCTAGGGTTTATCACATTAGTATTATCAAACATAATTGGAATATTCTTAAGGATTACTCCATAATCTTTCCATTTGTGTTTTATCCATAACACTTGTGCATAAGCATTTCCCGTAGCTAAATATTCAGATTCGATAGTTGAGATAGCTACACATTTTTTACTACTAAATGAAATCAAATAAGAGACACTAAAGTGACTTGAACCAATTGTGCTTTTCCCATGAAGCTCACATCCAATATGGCTAGTGTCACTATAGGAAATCATGTTGAAGTCTAAGTATGAAGGATTCCATAAGTATAATCCAATGGTTCTAACTAAATTTCTAAAGATCCTTTTGCATGAACTCATGTGTGAGTCTTTAGGATTTGTTTGATATCTTGCACACATACAGGTAGTAAACATAATGTTGGGTCTAGATGTTGTGTTTTAGAATGAATTATTAACTTATTAAATCAGTATATTTCTTTGTAAAATTTTCCATAAATGCCACAAAAAATCCATTCCCACAAATCCATGCATGCTATACCTCAATTAGTCATTAATGTTAGGGTTTTGGACCTTCAAAATTTGGCAAAAACCTATTTAGTATGGTTTAAATCTTTGTAAATTGCAACTACTATGTGGAAACAAGTCCACACAACCTTCAAACCAGGACAAAATCATCCCATAAGAAGCTACCTTGATGCACCTTCCTCTATGTTCACGTGCACATGCTTAGCCCTTTAGGAAAAGTCGAGTGCTAGCTCTAATCATTGCTATAAATGATAACAAACGTGAGTAGCAAATAAAAATAAATTTATACACCTTTTGGGCAATTGAGAATTGGCCAAGGACCAACAAAAAGCCAAGAATAATCCTTCTCCTTATATAGTGGATCGATTGGGTTAAAGTGAGAGAAATTAGGATAAACATATGGAGATAGAATCTTGTCATATCTTATGTTTATCCCTTCTTAAACTTTATCCTAAAAGGTAGTTTGATTAGATTAGGATTCAAATTCTAATTTAAATCCAACTTTAGTTCCTAATCTAATTAGTATAAGTAAGGTTTAAAAGAGATGAGACTAATCCATACGTCCATTAAGACAATCATTGTCCTAATGAGATTTTTTTATCTTCATGTCATAATCAATTCTGCCCAAAAATTACTCAATTTATTGCCTCATATATTTGTCCTTAAAATGACCCAAATATAAGTTCAATGCTAATTTCACCTTTTTCAAACCTAGACTTCATGTGCAATCCTATAGGACTATATAAATTTAGCACTAGGGATAATTAAACCCTTAAGGGCATAAACAAACTCCAGTAAAATGCTATGATAATCTAAATTAAATAAGGATGTTGTGCCACCCATTTGACCTAGTCTAATCTTACATACTACTCCATTACCCTAAATGCCAAAAATTACATAAGGCATTAAATAGTCCTCCTTATTTATTAATTCCATTTCTTGATGTTCCAGTGAGTCTTAACCCTTTCAGATAAATAATAAAACTCATTATTTCATCTACGTGTGGCCACACTCTTTCCAATTAACTGATCAAATGGCCTAGGGCATTTTCACTCTCCTCAAGAGCAGGTAATCCCTTCACTTCTCTCATGCCCTCTAAAATGAAGTAATGCATACCCGATCATACCCATACTTGTCATCCTTTTTACGAGCATGTTAGGCATATGTTAAAGTATACAAAAATCCATCCAGAGTTTCATATATATTTTAATTCTAAAAACTCTTATTTAAGACTTGCATATGAGAACTACTTTGTACCATGTAGTTGTTCTCATCTGTGGATCTAACCATATACCATGTCCTAAACATCTATTCATAATTTTTGACTGACATATTATGTCATTGTGTCCCATAGGATAGAGCTATTAAATCATAAGGAGCATGTTTGTATTAATTCATCTACAATTCCTTATATTATAGTGACTGACTAGGGATGTTTTGAAACAAATCACTCACTTCAAAGATCCGATAGGCATATGCATCACATATGCCAACTTCAGCACAGAGATACTCAATCATAGAATTATATTCTTTCTTAGAGTGCTAGTAAGATAGAAAGATAGCATGAATTGACTTAACTTATGAATTTAATCAAGTAATGTTTAAGGCTAGGGCTTAGACCAACATTAGAAGTAGTCAAATAGAGTAATGATCCAATTATACCTCTATAAAGCTTTTCATCCATTGACTTTCCTTCCTCATCTTTATCAAACATGAGCGTAGATGCCATAGGAGTTTGCATTTCTTTGCAATCTTGCAACTTAAATTTCATTAGCAACTCCTTGGTGTATTTGGTTTGATGAATGAATATCCCTTGTTCATGTGAACCCTTTTTTTATATGTACACCAATATATATACGTAATTTCTATTAATATTTATTCCAAAATCCATGCATCTATGCATGTTGTGAAACTCATCATTCATCATTACAAAAGTAAAATTCCAAAATGAGAATTTTGGTTTTAAAAATGTAAATCAATTCAAGAAATATCCTCCCATACTAAGTTACAACCCTAATGCTTGGCAAAATAAATGTTTTGTTAAAAAGAAAGGTTGAACATATGAAAATGTAACTAGATCGATTCCCTCAACCTTGACTCATAATTGCCAAAAAGGTAGCGGCAAATAAAATGGTCACTAAGTGTTAACTTCACCAACTGTCCACCAAAGTAATTCATAAAAAACCACAACGATTATTAAACTTAGTGAATGAGTATGTCTCAACCCTATCCAACTATATAGAGCATAAGCCAATTGTAGGTCAACATGCATTAATATTTAATTATCTATTTGCATAACATTTTCCATTTATTTAATCATTTCCAGTATTTGTAAGTAGTCATTCGATCATTGCTAAAAGCACATTTCAATAATCATACTTAAATATAAAAAAACCTACACTAAAATATCACACGCAATTATTCAACATTTGAGTTACAGAAACCTTCATGTGGTCATCCCTAACTATGCGTGGTCTTGATCACCACATGTAGTCAGGTGGTGGGGCAAACAAATGTGTGGTCGTAGAGGGACTACACGTGATCATGGCCACCATGTGTAGTTTTACTCAAGATCAATTCAAACACATTACCCACAACTAAACTCATCCTACCATTTCTAATCCATTATCTCACTTCAATTCATCGAAAATTATCAAAGTCCTCCATACCATTAAATATCACACCCATAATATACTTATATTCAATTGTTGTTCACAATTAATCACCCAATACAAAAAGCCTTTCAAAGAATTCATAATAATTATCACATTTTAAACAAATCATAAATTATCTCCCTAATGTTCATAACCTTAGCCCATATGAATTACAATTCTCAAGTATACATAATTCTGTGTATTAACTAAATTGCATAGCATGCAATTTGTTTTATTATGATGCATGTCTCTCTATTTCTCCTTTATCCACATAACTTATCTCTTTCTCTTGCACCCAATGCTGCTTTAAAATATCGTATTTTTAAGTAGGTCTTGCAGCTATTGACAACCACATTATCGAGTTATCCACTATGAAGTCAAACTCCCTCATATGTAGAACCTCCAAATCTGCAGTAATCTACTGTTCCCCAATCTCTAATACACATGCTCTTACTATAGTGCTAGTATTTAAAATTTTCCCACGAGTAATGAAACTACTATAGCGTGTCCTAAATGTTCTTGCATTTTATTTATCTTTGTCACAACGTCATGATTAATTAAAGAATTAATATTAAAGCACTAATGCCAAAAAAGTATTGTACCGATAATAATATCTGGATGATCTGCTGCCTCCTCCTCAGTCAAAGCATAGACACTAGCTTAGGGTTCAGCAGTTGCTACAATGGAAGCTCTTTTACCTGTCGATTCAGTGTGTCTGACACCACCTCTACCTCTGCCTCTACTGCCTGAGGTGCAATTATCTCACACTACTATGGTCCCCTGTGTCGTTTGCCTCTTATTAGCTGCCATTTTGAAGCAATATCAGGCAATATGACCTACTTTATTAAAATAAAAAATAGATAGATCCATTAGAATCTCATCCGTGATGTGCCTCTGTGCCTACTCGACCTCATGAAGTCATCAATGTCTACCTATCAAACTTTGATCTCGCATTTTCGTACCACTCCCTTGGTCATATCCTCTGCTAGTAATCCGAAGAGACTATCCTAAGGCTATACTCAAGTTGCTAAACACCTTCTAGTACTTATCATCCACCTGGCCTCAATTTTCTAATACCTACTCATAATCTAAAGTAATCTCTACCAAAGTGTAATATTTATGTTGTCAAATAAACAACCTCTCCTTAATCTCTAGCTTCAATCCCCTCTAAAACCTATTACAATACATAACATTCGTCATTGTCACTTTGAGAGCATACCTGGACGGCTGAGTGAACTGCTTCTTATACTCTGTAATTGTAAAATTCTCCTATTTTAGATCTAAAACTCGTAGACTTATGAAGTATACTTTTGGAAAACTCTCTTAGAAAATCAGCCTAAGTGAATGTAAGTGGGTCATCTTAGCTCTAAGGAACTGCCTCCCACCAGTCAAGGGACATCCTCCTCTAATAAGGAGATAACGTACTTCATCTTTTCCACAGGTGTATAGGAAATTTTCCCAAGATCCTCTCATTGTTGCTTAATTGCTTTTCTACAATTATTGGGTTCGAGGTACCTGTGAATGCCTTGACACCTTACTAATGTATCCTCTTATAATTCTTGCCATGTTCCTCTCTTTAACCTAGTTGCCCTCAGTTCTGCACTGCCTAAAGTATCTATGTATGGGCTGCTTTTGTGGTAGCAGAAACGTGAGTTGCAGCTACCTGTACAGTTTGTGTTGTAACAGGGAGAGTGGCCTGCTATATTATCTTTAAAAACTTTTAGAACATAAGATATAGTTGTGTAGTAGATGGTGCTGGAGGATGGTCATCATATAAAGGCAAAGCCAGATGCCTCTGTATTAACTCTAGTAAGTCGACAAGGGAGGGAATGTGCTCATCTCTAGGATCCATCCCATAAGTTTGAAAGTAAAAGAAAGATATGTTTTAAAAAACTGATTTAAAAAAACCATGCCACACAAATTTTGCAATAGTTTCATGTAAATGTTGTGAGGAATCTACTTCCTACTATGAGACAACTAAATATGAACCTTTTTCATATATATACATCTATATATACGTAATTTCTATTAAAATTTATTCAAAAATCCATGCATGTATGCATGTAGTGAAACTCGTCATTGATTATTATCGAAGTAAAATTCCAAAATGAGAATATAGGATTTGAAAACGTTACCAATTAGGGAACTATACTCCTATACTAAATTACAAATCTTGTTCTTGGCAAAATAAAGGTTTTGTTAAAGATAAAATTTGAAGATATGAAAATATAGCTAGATGGATTCTGTCAGCCTTGGCTTGTAATGTTGGGATTTCTGACATGTTCTAACACTAATGATAGCAGAAATACAATTGAGAACACATCGAGGCATCCAAGATCATCACCAAAAATCAAGAAACACATAGATTCATTCCTAGTTGATAACTAGGTGATATAAAAACATAAACTTTGAAAAGAAAAACTTACTTTTCTCCCTCTCCTACAATTGTCGTGGTTTTTTGTACCACTAATAGTTAATTATCGCCTCAGAATACTCTGAGATGACCTTTGTGACACCGTAAAAGAATCCCTCACATGATTCCTCTACAAAATAACACACAGATTAGGAGGAAAGTGCACTAGCACAAAGAGTAAACTCAGTTCACCTCTTAATGTCACAAATGGATGAGTTTCTTGCAAAAATAAGAGCACCATGTTGATCATTCACTATGAAAAACCTCTTAATCTCATGTCACTCTTGGAGAGAACCTTAAAAATCACTCTCTTTGTGTTTTAGGTGATAGCACATAGCTGGAATGGTGTTTGAGAAGGGTGGCACTCATATGTAGAAAACTAGCATTTTAGGTTCTTTTATAAAGAAGACATTTACAATATTAAAACACTTAACAATCCTAATGCCATTAGGACTTTGTTAAGTCTTTAATTGAAATAAAATTTCTTTAAAAAGCATGCCTTCATTGCCGTGACTCTATGTGGATAATTAACAAGAATATTTCTTTTAATTATCCCACATTAATCTTATCTTAACTGAGCACAAGCCTCCTAAATTTTCTCCTATTTATCTTCTTACATATCTTCACTTAAGACATTATATTTTGTAAATAATATTTTTCTTAAAAATCATGTAAGAAATGATAAATAATATTTCTCATCCATATTGGGCCCAATTACCAAAATTGGCCCAAATGTCTGAGCTGACCCAATAGCCAAATTTCTGACCTAAGGTGAAAAACCAAAAGTACCCTTTTTGGTTTTCCATCATCCATGTATCTATAGGACTATTTAATAAAGGCAATGAGTTAAATAACTCATAAATCAAAGGTGTTCTCTAATAAAATATCATGATCACCCTAAACTAAATAGCTGGCGAGCGGTGTTAACAGCCCTACTACAATTCAAATACATCCTTTGGCCTCTGATATCTTGATTAGCATAAGGCATGTAACATTCTAGATATTTGTCATCATTAAATGATGATTAATAAGTGTTTAAATGTTAATATACAAAGGTATATCAAAGGTCGATCAAAGGTTGACGCGGAACGGTCGATGAAAATCGAAAAAACTTGGAAATAGGTAGAACACGGTGTGGGCATCAAAGAATACGGGGTCGTGCCCAGGGCGCGTTCTTTGAAACCA
>CANYCX010704904.1:0-21723 GCA_948193385.1 Breynia disticha f. nivosa
ACTCTTTTATCAATCTTTCTTCCTCCAAAACTATCCTAACAATTCCCTTATATACAAGCCATCAATTCTCAGTTCATTTTCATCAATTTCAGCAAAGAACTCATCAAAAGCCAACAATAAAACTCAGCCAACAACCAACTATCAACCTTATGTAAACCTTCTTTACAACTTACCTTGACTTGAATTCTTGCAAAATATCACTCTTTATCCTTCAAAAATCAATCCTTGATGCTTCCTTAGACCTCTGATGGTTTTTCTTAGTTATACTCTGCAGAGTTTTTGGTTTAGAAGTTTAAAATGAACTTTTACTGCTTAATCGATTGAAATCTTATATTTTTTTTCCAGAAAACAGCATGCCACACGAGGTGCAATGGGACTATGTGTGGTGGTAATGACCATGCATACTTCTCTTTCCACTGTGCGTACTCTTTAATTCCATATTTCTCTGATTTTCTTCAATTGTTTCGTGTCAACCTTTCATATACCTTTATATATTAATGTTTAAACACTTATTTATCGTCATTTAATGACAAAAAATATCCAGAATGTTACAGACCGTGTGGAGGCTAACACGGTTAGTGCTAACCTGGAATATTTTCAAAAAGGCTGTAAATTAAAGCAGAAGGTGGCTAATTGGAGAAAATAAAAGAAGTAGAAGCTAGAAAGGCAAAAGACAAAGTCAAGAGAACAAGAGAAAATAGAAGAAAAGAGAAATTATGAGATTTAACCAAAAATTGAATCAAAAACATACTATTGAGAGTAGGACCGAGTTGAAGATCAGTTAACTAAGCTGGTACAGGAAGTCCACAGAGGAAATAATAAGAAATTTACAAAGTTATATAAGGTTTATCAATTATTAAAATTAGATTTATCTTTGAATTAGAAATTCCAATAAGTTGATGAAAATATAAAGTTAAGGAAATCAATATAGGATCATGCATACGAATACATTGTTTACTTGATTTTTATAGAGAATTTTGTATATGGTTATATAGGACATCAGTCGAGACAAGAGGATCGGGATAGGTGATTGCAATACTCAGAGTACTTTAGTTATCAGGTGACTAATCTTAGTCACTTTTAAATACAATTAATTATCATTTATAAATTACGATTGAACGATAAAATATGAAAATGGTTATATGTGTGTACGAATATGTTTAAATAGAATTATATATATGCGATTGAACAATCAAACAGGCACACGAAATACAAAAGAAATTGTGAACAAGTATGTAATCGAATCCTATACGATTGTATGATTATATGTGAATATATATTCGTGGTGATTACTATTGGCCAAACATTGATATTGGCATTGATTATTTATAGTATGGTCGATCATATAGAGATGGGAGTATATTATTAGAGACATGAGCTTATTAATTGAGACAGGACTATATAATCTAGAGACAGGAGTACACACAGATGCATGATATGCATTTATTTTTTTATATGAACCTTTTGAATTCTGATCACGATTACTGTTGGCTTTTCTAACATGTTCTAAGTTATATGGCAACAGAAATACAATCAAAACACGTCAATACAACCCAAGATTCACATCATATTGTGTCTTATATTCACAAACGAATGACTACAAGGTGACATAAAAATCAAATCTTTTATGAAAAGAACATACCTTTCTTTCTTTCCTTCAAGGTCGTGTACAATATGGGTAATCACCAAGTAACTACCGTCTCAGAATACTCTGAGACGACCTTTTTGACACTGAGTTAGAACCCCAAACATGATTCCTCTACAACACTAACACACGGATTAAATGGAGTGTGTAATAGCTCTAAAAGAATAAGAATGATTCACCTTTTTATCAATCGAATGAGGAAACTGTGAGATAATGAGCAGCACGTTGATCACTCAATAGACCAGTCACTTAAACTCACTTTTTCTCTCTTAGAAAAACCCTAAATCTCTCTTAGTTTTGGCAGAACCTCACGACTATGGAGTGTCTTTGAGGGGACGACTTACTTATGTTTTAAAACTAAAGTTTTGGTCTTTTTACAGATAAGAGTTTTGATTAATTAAAACTCTTAACAATCCTAAATCCATTAGGACTTCTTCAATTCTTTAATTAAAATAAAATACCTCTTAAAAACACCCCCATATGCCGTGACCTAATGTGGATAATTATAAGATTTTATTCTTTTAATTTATCCCACATTTACATTGTCTTAATTTAAGACAAGCTTCCTAAATTTTCTCTGTTATATTCTTACATATTTTCACTTAAGACATCATATTTAATAGATAATCTTTGCCTTAAAATCATGTAAGAAATATTATTTCTCATCCATATTGGGCCCAATTACCAAAACTGGCCCAGATGCCCAATCCGGCCCAATAGCCGGATTTTGACCTAAGGTGAAATATCAAAATTACCCATTTAGGTTTTTCGCCATCCATGTGCGATCTGTAGGACTATTTAATAAAGGCAATGAGTTTAATAACTAATAAATCATAGGCGGTCTCTAGTAAGACACTATGATCACCCTAAATTAAATAGCTGATGAGCAATGTCAACAACCCTACTACAGTTCAAATAGATCCCTTGACCTTCGATATCTTGATTAGAATAAGTCATGTCACTAACATCCTTATTCAGTGCTAAATCACTTTTTTTATCTATATGAAAAAATTGATAAGTTCAAATAAATGACTTAATCATTTCATTCGGGTGCGGCCACACTTTTCCCAATCTTGTCTATCAAGCCGACAGTGATATCTGCTCTTATTTGAGAGGGTCAATCCCTTCACTTCACTCTTAATCTTACTTATGATTCTTAGCATACCCAATCATACACATACCTTTTAACCTTTTATAGTCACGTTAGGCGAATGTCAAAGTACACTAAAAATCACAACAATAGACACAATGATTTTCAGTCTAAGATTGATATTTGACATTGCAAATAGTGATTGCTCTCTAAGTACAATGCTCTATATTATACCTATGCACTTTGCTAGATATCCCGAATATCTATGACCCGTAGAATATGATCATCTACAAAGTACATACTAGTCTTAACTCATTTATATTCCCATAGAAAAAAGCGACTAGGAATATTTAGAATGTTAATTTCATAACTTCCAGGTTCTACTATGTAGGTCCTCAACCTAGATACCTCAAGTGCTTAATAAACATTCTTGGATATTTTATCAAACATATACCACAGGTCAATAAATGATATGATAAAATAATTCATCATAATTTTATTAATCAATCATAAAAGTTACAAACAATGTATTGGGCTAGGGCTTACACTAACAAAATCAATCCAATTGATGTTGAGGAGTAGTTAAGGACCACAAAGAGAATTTTCGATCACGTGGATTGTATAGCAGAGCAAAGGCTTAAGTATATTATATCCTTTTTGGAGAATGGTGTATACAATTGGTGCAAAACCTTTCTCGACAATAAGAACCATCCCTTAACTCTCACTTGGACAAATTTTTTGTGAGAATTTCATAACAAATACTCACCCCTTGTGTATTGAAGCAATAAGAAGATCCTTAATTTAAGGTAAAGACACTTTTATATGGTGGAATATGAAGTGCGGTACCATAGGCTTTTGAGTTATGCTTTGGAGGAGACATCCACTAATAAGATTTGGAGGGATCAATTTAAGAGCGGCCTTAGTCTAAAAATTCGAGACTGAATAGCCTCTTAATAGTTTACCTTTCAACTTTTGCTAATGAGATTGACGATAATAAAGAAGGATAAAAGAGAAAACAAAAAGAAGAAGACAACAGGGAGTTTTAGTGGTTCTCGAGGATCACAATATTCTTAGGGCTCTGGTAGAAGTTCCAACAAGGGCAAGGCCTAAAGAGGCAGAAGCACTAGTTTTGGTGGTAAAGCCACCCCTGGACAATCTGAAGGGAGACGACAATAGAGTGGAGGAATTACATACTTTTAATATGTCTTAGTGGGGCACATGGTGAGAAGATATTTTTAGAAGAGGATGGAGCATCACAGGCTTTAATAGTAGCAGCAGCACCTTAGGCTAGAGTTACCTAAGATGAGGCAATAACTCATCTCGATGTTATTACTGGTACTATATTTACTTTAATTACTTATTCTTTTATTTTGATTGATCTAGGATCTTCCTTCTCCTTTATAAATTCTAATTTTTTTGAGATATATGGTAGGGTGATAGAACCCATGGGATATTCTATAGTTGTATCTATGTTTGTAGGAGATAGTTTGGTGGTTAATATGATTATTTGATCCTGCGAGATAGTCATGGGAGAACATAAGCTGGTGGCAAATTTGATAGTGATACTAATGAGGGAGTTTGATATTATGTTTGGAATGGATTGGTTGAGAGTGAACTGAGCAGTAATCGATTATTTTGCAAAATAAATGGTGATAAAAGTGGAAGGGGAACAAAAGGTAATCATGATGGGTAAAGAAAAAACAATTCAAACTTGTCTAATTTTTGTAGTGACAGGAATAGGACCAATAAAAGATGGGTGTGAGGCTTTCTTAGCTAGCACAGTGGTTTAAATTGTTAAAAACTCAAGAATGTCAGAGGTGGAGGTGTTATAAGAGTTTCCTAAGGACTTACTAGGGTTATCCTCATTGAGGGACGTTGATTTTGAGATAGAAATAGAGCCTAGAGCAGCCTCAATTTTAATAGCTCCATATCATATACTATAATAAATGTGAAGGAGTTGAAGAAACAAATAGAGGAATTGTTAGAGAAAGGTTTTATATTAAGTGTATTAGCATTGGGAGCCCCATTATTGCTTATTAAATAAAAAGACAGGAGCATATGGTTGTGTATTGATTACTGACAATTGAATCGGTTAATAGTTAAAAAAAGTATCTTTACCAAGAATCAATGATATATTAGATCAGTTGAGAGGGGATGTTTTGTTTTTGAAGATTGATTTACATTCAGGTAATTGGCAATCAAGGGTGAAAGAGCACTCCATTCCAAAAATAGCATTTTGCATTCGGTATGGGCATTTAGAGTTCATGGTTTGATGTTTGGACTCACAAATGTATCTGCCACATTTATGCCTCTATAGAATAAGATTTCCAAACATTCTTAGACCAATTTGTATTTTTCTTCATTGACGATATACAGATATATTCTCAAGATCAGGATGAGCATATAATGGTGGCTTTATAGACATTAAAGGAGGTACAGTTGTATGTAAAGTTTAATAAGTATGAATTCTAAGTAAATGAAGTCGTAGTTTTAGGACATGTGATCTCTAGATATGGTATCCATCTTGACCCTTCTGTGGTTAAGGCTGTCAAGGAGTGGGACACATCTAAAAGTGTGACAGAGGTTTGTAATTTTCTAGGTTTGGCTTGTTGGAAATCATACATGGTTCAAATGTGATATTTTATAAAAAAAATAACACAATTGAACTTAAAAACATGTCGGATAACAATGTTACCTAAGAACACTCATATAAGAACTAAGACCTAGATAATTCTAAGTTTTTTAAGTTTACCTCTTTTATTGATTTTACAATAAAACATGAAATACCAACAAAGAAGGAATCTTTGGTTTCCTTTCTCTATAGTCTCACATATGTTTAAATAAAATATGGTCCAGACAAAGTGTTAGCTCCTTCTTCGAATACCTTAGATGATCGACCGAACAAAGGCAAGAGAGAGAAAGGATTCTTCTTCCTTTAGTGAGTTACATGATATAGACCTGAACAAGAAGAGAGAATGTTTTCTTTTCTTTCAAAATGGCATGACTTCTAAGGTTGGAAGAGATAGAGGAGTGACAACAAATAGGGAGAGAGGGAGTAGTACAAGCAATGTAAGGACTAGGGTTTTTTCAATCACCTAATGTCCTTAAATAGTTGTGTCTCTCTTAAAACCTAATATGGAGAATAATAAGATAGTCTTTCTTTAATTTTATTTTCAATATAATCATAATAATATTTCCTTTATTTTATTTAATGATCTTATCTAATTAGACACCCATCTTAATTTGAAAATTCCGATTAATTAGAATACTCTGAATAAAAGAACTAATTAATTAAAACAAAATCTCGACAATATAAACCATGGTTGTGTACCCTAATCTTTGGGAATCACTATCATTATGATCACCCATTTAGGCCGACACTATTTGTTAAATTAAATTAGCCCAAATACATTTCATAAGGAAATACCAAAATGCCCTTTTCAACAATCTCTTCATGTATGATCCTATAAGTCCATTCGAACTTGACATTAGGAAACAAAACTTCCTAAAGGTCATATATGCACTCTATCAAGTCATACTGAGAAATCGAATGAAAAATATGGTTGGCATTTATTCGACCTTATGCAATCTTACAAGTCCCTTACCCTAAAATTCCAAAATTACATAAGGTATGGCTGAGTCATCCTTATTAAGTCAATTCCTTTCTTGATATTTTAGTGACACTAAAGTCTCAGATAAATAGTGAAACACATTATAATATCTAGGCATGTCCATACACTTCTCAATTTACTGATCAAGTGCTCGTTAACATTTTCTAAAACATCCTAATCTAGTTACCATATTAATCACATATCTTTAAAAACTTTTCTCATAATTCACATACATATCATTTTCATTTCTTCTTATTCAACATTTCTTATATGTTGAGTAACTTCATACCAATATATAGGATATACCAACTACTGTTATTCCGTTATATTCCCTGAATATAGATCATATTAACACATCCATAGATTAAGCTTTGTGTTATGCTAATATGCCCTTTATTCTTTATTAAACAAGTTCATACTTTACGTAGAACTGCTATATAATGACTGTAATCTGGATATCCCATATATATATATCTATTGCATTCCTCCTGCAGACCAAGTTCAACAATATACAAAATGCTCACACACATTCTCATATTAATGAACATGCAACTCAATCGTTAGATCTATCTTAACAACTCAACCTCAAATATAAACATATCACTATATCAACAAACTATAAATAACTTCATACTCATCCTCTATCAATCTTAACACATAATATACAATCCATATAATAATATCATATCAACATCTCATCATATGAAACATGTATGCAAAAGATCCTAATGACATCAGCAGAAGAGAAAGAAGTAGATCAGGTAGCAGCTGTTCAATTTGTAGCAAAGAAAAGCTCTGACATTGCTAATAAAAATGTCTACCACTGCTAATACCTGTACCTAAAACAAACATCGCAGTTGCATGAGTTGCGGGCTTAGTGAGTAATCTTTAGTTCATTTTATAATACCACATAAATAGTCACATATACGAGCTATTCTCTCAAGTCAATGTCATTTCATAAAAAACAAATATAGCATATTAACCGATCACATTTTGTATGTACATATTCTTCATCCTTTTCATTTTTCCTTTGCATTTTCTTTTTCATTTATTTCATTTTTTGTTGAACTATTCTTGTTAACTCATTTTGATTTCGATTCATACACGGTTGAATTGAACGTTCTCGTTCATAATAAAACCTAACTTCCATCTCCCTATTAGTTTTGAAAATATTTTTCCACCTCCTTTTCTTGTGGACCTAACTTCCATCGCCCTACTTCCGTCTCTGAATGATCGATCATTTATCACCTTTCCATCACCTTTCCATATCACATATCATATCACATATCATATGAAAAACATAAGCACGTTCACGTACCTTTTTTGTATGCTTTTTTTGTTTTGCATACCTATCTTATGTGAATCGTTTCTATGATTCCCTTTTCATTCGTATATCACATATCATAATCATATAAGTACGCACATATATCATCATTTTGTTTCAATTTCACTTTCGTTTCAATTTCATTTTTGAATAGGTATGTGGATAGCATAATTGCATTTAGTCATCATCATACATAAGTAATCAAGCCATATACATAACATCATTCTCAATTTATTCGCATATGAATATATATAACCATTCATTTTAATTTAACCAAATAGTACTCACCTGTCAGCTGCAATACTCGAACTGGTGTATACTCACGTCCCGTCTGACTTGGCTACGCTGTCGTCCTATGACATATATCAATCATGTAATAACATACAATCAACAATATACCTATACTTTCCAATATAACCACCAATTTAATGCATGCCCTATCAATTTCATTTACTCTGCTTCTCAATTTTATAAACCCTAGCCATAGCCTTAACCTTTTTTTCCTATCATTACTCAAATCAGTAATAACTCAATATAACGCATTTCTATCTCAATTTGAAACTCAAGTCTCTAATTATTAACTAATTATATAAATAATAAACTCGAAACAACTTTTCTTGCTTAATTCCAACTCTCCCTCACTCAATCTCTTTCCTTCTCTAACTCTTTTGTGCTCCCTTTCTTTGGATGAAGTTTGGTGGTTTGAAAGTTCTGAACGATTCGCAAAGCTTCTGAATAAGGGTGTTAGCAACTTGCCTTATGCTAATCAAGATATCGCAGGTCAAGGGATTTATTTGAATTGTAGTAAGGTTGCTGAAACCACTCGTTAGCTATTTAATTTATGGTGATCATAGTGCCTTACAAGAGACTGCCTATGATTTATGAGTTATTAAACTCATTGCCTTTATTAAATAGTCCTATAGATTGCACATGGATGGAAAAAAACCTAAAAGGGTAATTTCGGTATTTCACCTTAGGTCAAAATCTGGCTATTGAGCCAGATTGGGCATTTGGGCCAATTTTGGTAATCGGGCACAACATGGATGAGAAATAATATTTCTTACATGATTTTAAGACAAAGATTATTTATTAAATATGATGTCTTAAGTGGAAAAATATGTAAGAAATAATAAAGAGAAAATTTAGGAAGGATGTCTTAAATTAAGACAAGATTTATGTGGGATAAATCAAAAGATAAATCTTGTTAATTTATCCATATAGAGCCACGGCTAAGAGGGATATTTTTTTAATGAATTTTGTTTTTATAAAAGACTTAACAAATTCCTAATGGTATTAGGATTGTTAAGAGTTTTAATGAAACAAAAGACTTGTCCTTAAAAAGATACAAACCCTAGTTTCTAAACAAATGAGTGCCGCCCTTCTAAAGACTTCCTCTATGTCATGAGCCTTCCAAGAAAAATCAAAAGATTGATTTTATTTTTTTCTCTCAAGAGTGAAGTGAGATATAGGGGTTGATCATATAGTTTGATCGACATTATGCCTTCAGTTTCACAAGAAACTCATCCGAATTGACCAAGAACAGGTGATATGTTTTTCCCTTTGTGCTAGTACACCTTTCCAACTAATCTGTGTGTTACTGTTGTAGAGGAACCATGCTTGGGGTTCTATATTAGTGTCACAAAGTAAGTTTTGAAGTATTTTGAAATGGTAATTATTGTTCTTGGCTAAGAACCCATACGACATTGAAGGAGAAAAACAAAGGTGAGTTTCTTTCTTACAAGTTTTGATATTTATGTCATCTAGTAGTCATCCGATTGTAAATATATGTGTTGGTCATGATTTGATGTGAATATTGGGATGTCTTGACTTGTCTTTGATTTTTTTTCGCTGCCTTTAGACTTATAACACATTAGAAAATCCAACAGTGGTATCAGAGTGGTCATCATAATCAATTAATGCATATTTGAACAAATCGGTGAGCTAGTTTGATTAAAATTGGGGCTGAACGATTTGGGCAGTAAATTAGGGTTTATACCTGATATAAAAGAGTAGGTTTTATGTAGTTTAATCCCAAATACTGCTGGTCACGTTTTGGTATAGTGTTTAATTCATAAAATACAAAACTAGGTCGATGATGTTATGCTTAAAGACTATTTAGACATAGTTTTTGATCAATTATGCCTAAATTGATTTTTTGAAATTGTGAGGGGCTGGAATACCTGGAAAAATGTGAAATTAGTGCTAGGGTTTATGACAGGACTAAATATGCACATTTATTCTATTCATTTGTAGTGGATTTTCATGATATTTTAGTAGATAAACCAGTGAATTTTAGAAGCATATGTTTGTTTTGGTTTTATCTAGGCACACTTATGGAACGTAAAATTTTGCTAGAGTTTTTTTATGGAAAAATGGACACACTGAGTTTGGCAGACAATGAGCCACGAAAGTTACACAAGCCACCACGAATGGAGATCATTCATGACTATCAATTTAGGGGGCGAATCGAGTCCAGAAGGTGAGTCACGTTCGTGACTCACCATGATCACGGGTTGGCATCGGTCGTGACAGGCCTTGGAGAAGAGTGTTGGAGGCAGAACACTGATCACGTTCGTGATAGCAATCAACCACGATTGAAGACCCTTCGTGGAAATTGAAGTGAAGGAGAAAAGTTGGTCAGCTAGCCAACCACGAACGTGGTTCACATGAACCACGAATGAGAGCCAAACGTGACTCATTCCTTTGTTACAAAGAGTTGGGCAACTTAGTGACCACGAACGTGGTTCAATAGAATCTCGATCGTGATTCACACTCTGAATGCTCAAGCTGGGCAGAAATTGGACACAGGATGCGCATCATGATCGTGGCTCAATCAGCCACGAATGAGGCTTACTCGTGATTATTAATCTGAAACATCAAAGAATTGGACAGGAGGTGAATCACGATCGTGACTCACTATGATCACGATCATGACTCGATTATGAACTTTCAGAGAATAGGCATATTGTGGATCACGATCATGATTCACTGGAGTCACGAGTGAAGATCAGGCTGAGTGATTCGTGATTCCCATTTGAAAAAGACAACAGTGCCCTCAAGTGTGAAGGTTAAGTGAGGCTAATTAAGACATTTTAGGGAAAAAGAGAGCACATATAAAAGGAGGCTTTTCTAGGTTTAGAGACGTTTTTTGGCTGGAGAAAAGAAGAGGAAACAGAGGCTTGCTAGGTTTTTGTTCATCTTTATCTTTTTCTTACATTATATCTTCTATATTTTCATCTTGCTTGTGGATAGATTTAGTCATGTTAGGCTAGATGCTTGTTAGATTGTCTTAGATGTAAATAGAGGATCTTTGCTTGGTTGTTTGTGGATAATTGAGGGATTGCTGTTATAATTTTATCTAAATGAAATATGAATGTCTATTTGAATGTTTGTAATGAATGGGTTATTGTTTATGCAAGTTGACTGAATTATTGCTAGTGGCCTTATTCTGGAATTGCAAAAGCCTAGGTCTAAAGAGTGCTAAATCATTTGTTAGAATGATGTCAAAAAATGCTAGTTTGATAGCTAGGATTAGATATTCATTGTTTTGACCGATCGATTGTATGTAATGAATAGTTAATTGAATTTGCATAGCAATTATTCATTTCTAGTAATCCTAGCCTGGTGTTGCGAATGCCTAGGGTTAGGAAGGCCAATTTAAATAGAGTTCGGATTCAATCGGATAGAAATATATCGGTTGAACCTAATGTGTTCGATAAAATGCCTATGTTATATAGCCTTGCCTAGTTTGGTGTATCACGAAAGTAGAACATTTGCTAGGCTGAAGGACGCGATTTTGAGCAGTCCAAAAGCAACTCTTAATCGATAAATGTGCAAGAACAACGTCATTTACCCTCATTCTGTCAAAGAACCAAGCTTAGCCTCTATTGAACCTGAGATAGGCCGATACTCTTTTTATATTGTTAATCCTTATTTTCACGTTCATTACATTTGAATTCTATTTAATTCTATTGAAAATCACCTTCGAATTATGTTTACTATTTTCTTGCGTTTATCTTTTAGCACCAAATCAATTTAATTACAGCATTCCTCGAGAGATTTGATCTCGAGAGTCATACTTCTGTGGTAAAACTACACCGGCCTAGTACGCTTGCTAGACACTGGTCAAGTTTTTGGCGTCGTTGCCGAGGAACAGCGTATTTATTTTGATTTAGTGGATTTTGTTTTCCTAACTTCTTCCTTATTTTTAGTTTCTTCTTTTTGTAGGTTTGAGTTTTGTTTATGCTTCTCAGAGGTCACAATCATTCAGAAGAACTTGTCAACTACTATCCAAAAATTGAAATGGAAGTTTCTGCAAGGAGGCATAGGAATATGAATATGGAACGACAACCTGAATTCGATGAGGGGATCCGTGAGCCGAAGGGTGGAGTCCCTAATGAAATGGGCGGGGATCCTATGTTATTGAGGCGTAATGGGAATGGAAATGGTAATGGCAATGGCCATAATTTTGCTAATAGGGAGGATGGGAGACAAGCTCCGTCGCCTCACGGAGGGATTGGACATCCCCTTAGGGGTACACTAAGAGATATGCAAAGACCAATTATTGGTGTATCACCTTTGTGCATTGTTTTGAGTCCAGCAGCGAGAAATTATGAGTTGAAGGGAGTTCATTTCAACATGCTTCCTTCCTTTCATGGACTAGCATCAGAGGATGCACTATCTTTCTTCCAGGAGTTCTGCGCTACTCTTCAGACTTTTCCACTACATGGTTTGACAAAGGATGAATTGAGGATGAGGTGTTTTTCATACACCTTAAAGGATAGAGCAAAGGCATGGTTGATCAATTTACCGAAAGGTTCTTAGGAACATGGGATGAGGTGTATAACAAATTTATGGTCAAGTACTATTCACCTCAGAAGACTATTGATCTAAGGAGCAAAATTTGCACCTTCACTCAGTTGGATGGAGAGGCTTTTTATAAGGCATTGGAACGGTTCAAGATGTTCCTCACACAATGTCCCCACCATCAATTGCCTTTGGTCCTCCTCACTCAGTTTTTCTATGAGGGTTTATACTTGGCTAACCAACAGTGTGTGGATATCTAGGGGCTATGTAGGAGACAAGATGGCATAAGAAGCTTGGGGTATATTTGAAATAGTGGCTAATAACTTGCAAAATAAGGCAGTTAGAGGTAAAAAGAGTCACTAAGCGAATGAGGTTTCCTATTATAGTCTGAATTTGACTTCAAAGATAGATGAGCTCACCAAATATGTCAAGACCATAATGAGAGAGAAAGTGGCAATAGTTAAGGTTTAATGCAATATATATGGAGCCACGGATCATTTGGATGATGATTGTATGTATGGGGAAGCACCGAGGGGTGGAGATGCTAACCAGATGGATATGGATGAGGCTAATTTTGTATGTGGAAGATTCAACAAACCTCAGTAAGCAAATGACCCATATTCCAATTCATACAATCCTGGGTGGAGAATCACCCTAACTGTGGATGGAGGAACAATTCCAATTAGAAGCTCCGTTACAACCTCAAACATACCCACCTTCCAAACCAAACACCTATCCCAATCAACCATTTCAACCAAGAGAAGAAAATACCTTCTCGAGACCTCCATTTCGAAAATCCACCTATCCTTTACCACCAACTCAAAACTTAAACAATTCATCATCATCCACCACCCATGATACCAAACCTAACATGGAGGATATGTTCATGAAGGCAATGGAAAAAATGGATCAATTTATGGATTCTTAAGTCGAGACTAACAAGAGCATATGCCAATTCATGAATGCTCAAGCATCCACAAATTGCAAAGTTGATCAAATGGAAAATTTTATACAAGTTCAGGAATCTTTCAACAAGTCTAATATTGCAACTTTGCAGGGTTTGGAACATCAGTTGGGGCAACTAGCCAAGCAAGTGTCAAAAAGAGAATAAGGGAAATTACCAAGTTCATCGACATAAAACCCAAGGGACAATGCTTGTGCAATTACTCTAAGGAGAGGAAAAGAATTACAAGAGAGGGAATAAGAAGTCAACGGATGAACCGGGTAAACAAATGGATGGGAATGGAAAAGAAAATATGGAATAGAAGGTAAAGGGTAAGGTAAAACCACTTAAGGAAAAATGGAGAATAGTCAAGGAGAAGAAGAAAATGGAAAGGAAGGGAGACAATAGCAATGAGGACATGCCTCATCCACCTTTTCCACAAGCACTCAAAGTAACTCAAGGAAATATGTAAATTTTTTTAAAGAAATAGTCTCCAGCAAGAAGAAGTTAGAAGAATATGCCACAATGCCACTAACAGAGGAATGTAGTGCAGTCATTCAGAGGAAGTTGGCCCAGAAACTCAAGGATCCATGCTGTTTCTCGATACCAATCACCATTGGTACTTTGGGGATAGAAAGGGCACTCTGCGATTTAAGGGCCTCCATTAATCTAATGCCCCTATCTCTTTACAGACAACTCTGTATGGGGGAACTCAAACTATGCACCAACTCTCTTCAGCTAGCGGACCACTCAATCAAGTACCCTCAAGGAAAAGTTGAAGATGTATTGGTTAAATTGGGGAAATTCTATTTTTCAGTGGACTTCCTGGTGCTAGATATGGGAGGTGAGCCAGACATTCCTATTAGTTTGGGAAGACCATTCCTTGCAACCTGATGGGCAATGATTGATGTTCAACAAGGCAAGCTCACTTTGAAGGTGGGCAGTGAGACGTAGGAGTTTAATGTTTATCAAGCTATTCACTGCCCGACCATTGAGGATGATGAATGTTTTCGGACTAATTTGGTGGATGGACTAGTAAAGGAGATTTTCCATGTAAACACTAGGGATTCTTTATAAACAATCATCACATCTAGCATGGTCAACAATGAGGAGGATAAAGCCTTACTGCAAGAGATCATAGAACTCAATAGAGAACCACCTCTAAGAATATTACCGCACAAAGAGCTGTCTCTAGAAGCACATGTGCAATTTTTCCCTACTCATACTCCTCTAAAGGTGGAATTGAAGCAACTACCTCCAAACTTGAGGTACGCCTATCTGGGAAATTCATCTACATTCGCTTTTATCATTGCTTATTGTTTGAGTGATGTGCAGGAAGAAAAATTACTGAGAGTGTTATGAGAGTACAAAGAAGCGATAGCATGGACCATAGCTGACATAAAGGGAATCATCCCATCCTTTTGCATGCATCGAATTCTCCTGGAAGCCAATCACAGACCTTCCGTTGAACACCAGAGACGCCTGAATCCGAATATGAAGGAAGTAGTAAGAGCTGAGATCATTAAACTTCTTGACGCAGGTATCATCTATCCTATCTCTGATAGTTCTTGGGTGAGTCCAGTGCAGGTGGTACCAAACAAAGGGGGTATCACCGTAGTTGAGAATGAAAAAAATGAATTGATTCCGACGAGGGTAGTGAATGGTTGGAGAATTTGCATAGATTATAGGAGGCTTAATAGTGCCACTAGGAAGGATCACTTTCCTTTGCCATTTATTGATCAAATGTTAGAACGATTGGCTGGTTGTGACACCTAAATTTATAAAGTTCATTTTCAAATAAATACGAGTTTTGCACCCATTTTTTTAATAAAATTTTACACTGCAAACTCATTATCCATACATATATGTAAATGAAATCCAGAGTGGCATACAAAGATTTAGTTTTAAAACCAAGCCCAATACAAAAATAATGAAAAATATGTGGACGTTGTTGGTTCAGTTTAAAAATCACACAAATGCCACAATTATGAAATATTCCAAAAATCTGCTAGGAGCTAACCAATACAACCCGTATCACCCGCACGTGCTCCGCTCAAAAAACAAGTCCTGTACCACGCTACTATCGATCTACGCACATTTAGCAATAGAATAAAAGGTGAGTATTAAGAATACTCAGCAAGCGATCCTTATAGTTATTGTGTTGCGTGCGCAGGGGAAACATTAGCATCTATTGCCTAGCCTCCTCTGATTTCACTATAGATTAGGTGCATTAATTAACACACAAAACAACCACTCAATACATCTTCTTTATACAATTCTCTTTTGAGTGTGTGTTTATCAATAAAACCAAATTAAGTCTTCAATGTATTTTAGATAGACTTAAATATTTTATCTGGGTTAAGTTTGAAATTGAGCCCAACTAGAAATAAAAAAATTTCTCTTTAATTCCTTTCTGTCACAAAGTACGGTCGGGTCGTGCTCACCAGGGAAGCACGACACGACCTCGTGCCCAGCAGGATATCTCTTCAGGCACACATCGTGCCAGAACTCAGCCTCAAACTCGAGCAGTGCCTGAACACGACCTCAGGCACGACCTCGTGCTTGGCCACTGTTTCACACCAACTGCATACAATTCAGCTTAAACATACCAACCAATCCATAATGCAACCATTACATTCAAACTACATCCAATTAATCACAATTAATCATTTAAAACATATTCACACACAGTATACCATGAATTAATCACCACCTTACACATCCTTACAAATGAACAACAACTTATTTCATACTTACAAATTCATATAATTGAATTCCATAACACAAATGCAAGGTAACTAACCATGCCATTAACATTCTAAAATCTCAACACATCAATCAATATCACATGAATGTATGCATTATGCAAAATGCTAGTGCAATCACACAATGCATTGCTCCGGAGCCTTACTTCGCAAGGGAGAGACTCCACTCAATCCCCACGACATTTTGGGCACCCACCCCTCAAATCAACAGAGAGACTCCACACAATCTCTTTGCACGTATTGGACACCCGTCCCTTATTTTATATGAAGAGAGTCTCCACTCAATCTTCCGTGCACATATGGTTAGTTAACCCCTCAATTCATGCTTCATGCAAAATGCTCATAAGTGCCACAGAAAATGCTCATAAGTGGCATACAATATGAAATGAATGAACGTAATCATTCCTGAGGCCGTAGCCATACAAATCACAACGAGCATTCAAGCATGAATCACAATGCGGCATATAGCAAGTCATAAACCAATTTCCACATTTCCCAATATTATGTTCCTCGACAATATAAGCATCAATATATATCAATCTTTCCTCGCAACAAATCCTAAACTCACCACAATTATCATTCGTTCCACAACTAATCATACACAATGAATCCAAAGCACATTAGTAAGCATATTCATTCATACCATGCTCTTTTACACATGTCATATCCAATTCATTTCCATTTTTTCATCACAATTAATCATACAAGCAAGAATCAACCAATCACAAGTATAATATATCAAGTAAGTGGCAAACAAGCACTTACCTCGGCCTCTGAGGTTCGATCCGTCGCATGATTTTCGATTCGAGTTCTTAATATTGTTTCCTACACAATTTAAATCACATTTCCAATCATTTAACACACAATACACATCATCTCAGCCCCCTAAACAGATTTCTACCTGATATTCCCAAAATTCCCTAAAACTCAAATTCTTCAATTCTCACAAAATCTTATGTTTTAAGGTTAAAGGTTTATAGAATTATAATCTACAACAAAAACCCATTAAAATCCTACCAAATACACTTATGTTTCAACACAATTCAGTTTGGGATCAGATATTTACCTTGATTCCCATTTCTTTGAACCCTAGAGCGAGAAAGGCTTGATTCGGGGGCTAAAAACATTGTTAAATTGATTGAAATATGTTGTTTTAGAATAGGTTTTATGTCTGGAATGATCAGGCACAGTTGAGAGGAGTTGTAGGAAGTGTTTTGGTGATATTTCGTGTGAAAATGAAAGAAAAACGCGCGTCTGTTTTAATTCCAGAAGTCGAGCACGCCCCTAGGCACGGTCGTGCCTCAGGTCATGTCCCGCTATTCTTGCACGATGCAGGCACGTCTAGTGGAATCCATATGAGCACGACCTCGGACACGGTCGTGCCTCAGCCCGTGCTTCTTTGCTTCTGCACCAATTTTCAGCAGAATTCTTAATTTTTACTTCTGGTTTTCACGCTTATTTTTCGTATAATTATCTCTAATAATTTTTGGGGTGTTACACTGGCCATGAGTATTATTATTTTCTTGATTGTTATTCGGGGTATAACCAAATAGTTATCGCCCTATAGGACCAACAGAAAACAACCTTTAGTTGTCCCTATGGAACTTTTGCTTACCAACGTATGCCATTCGGATTGTGTAATGTACCCGCCACCTTTCAAAGGTGTATGATGGAAATATTCTCAGATATGATTGAGGACCTAATTGAGATATTCATGGACAACTTTTTAGTCTTTGGAAACAATTATGATGCATGTCTCTTAAATTTAGCACGTGTCCTGGAAAGGTGTAAGGAAACTAATTTGATGCTAAATTAGGAGAAATGTCATTTCATGGTAAAGGATGGGATTGTGTTGGGGCATCAAATTTCTATTAATGGCATTGAAGTGGATATAGCTAAGGTGGCAGCAATTGATCAATTGCCATCACCTACCTCTATAAAGGGAATCTATAGATTCCTAGGTCGTGCTGACTTTTACCGTCAGTTCATGCAAGGCTTATCATCTATCACAAAGCCACTTTGTACGTTGCTTATAAAGGACGCACCATTTAAATTTGATCCTGAGTGTCATGCAACTTTTACCAGGTTGAAGCAGGCTTTGATTTCATCACCAATACTTACACCACAGGATTGGACTATGCCTTTTCAGATTATGTGTGACGTCAATGATTTTTCTTTGGGAGCAGTTATGGGACAAATAAAGGCGGGAAAACCACATGTGATACACTATGCCAGCAAACTCCTGAATCAAGCACAAATGAACTATGCCACAACGAAAAAGGAGCTATTGGCAGTGGTATACGCAGTGGACAAGTTTAGGCAGTGCTTAGTGGGATCAAAGGTCATTGTGTTTACCAACCATTCAGCTATCAAGTACTTGATGACGAAGAAGGAGGCAAAACTGACGTTGATAAGTTGGATCCTTTTGTTGCAAGATTTAGACTTACAGATCAAGGAGAAGAAGGGTTGTGAGAATGTAATCACGGATCATTTGTCACGCTATGAGGGGCCAAGAGAAAGAGGGGCCAATTTCTGATACTTTTCCAGATGAGAGCATCATGGCTATTGGGAATCAGAAATGGGGCTTCCTTAGTATGCTAACATAGCCAACTATTTGTGCTCTAGGAGAATGCCTAAGGACTTCGACTTCTATAAGAGAAAAAGATTCCTTACAGAGGTCAAACATTATATGTGGGATGATCTGTTCCTCTTCAAGAACTACTCTGATTGGATTGTGCAGTGATGTGTGCCAGAGGAGGAAATAACTTCAATCTTGAAGCACTGTTATGCTCTACCTTGTGGAGGACATCTGGCCCGGATAGCACAACTGCTAAGGTTCTTTATAGTGGTTTTTTCTGACCCACTATCTTCAAAGAGAATTTTTGAGGATTTGTGATGAATGTAAAAGGACAGGAACGATCAGGAAGAGGTAAAAGATGCCCCAGTCTGGGATTCTGGAAGTGTAATTATTTAATCTTTGGTTTTTGGACTTCATGGGACCATTTCCAAAGTCATTTGGAAACGAGTACTTTTTGGTAGCCATCGAATATGTTTCAAAGTGGGTAGAAGCAATCGCATTGCTGACAACACAGCTAAGTCCGTGGTGAAATTCATCAAGAAGTACATCTTTTTGAGGTTTGAGGTACTGCATGCCATTATAAGCGACAATGGAGTTCATCTCAACAATCACCAATTCTGGACACTCTTGGGTAAATATGGGTGCCACCATAGACTTGCCACACCTTACCATCCTCAAACCAGCGGGTAGGTTGAAATCCTAAACCGTGTGCTGAAGCAGATTTTGGAAAAGACTGTCAATACAGCAAGAAAGGCTTGGGCAATCAAGCTTGATGATGCCTTATGAGCGTATAGGACAACATTCAAGACTCCTATTGGCATGTCTCCATTTTGCTTTGCTTATGGGAAGTCGTGTCACATACCGGTGGAGTTAGAACATAAGGTGTATTGGGCAATGAAGACCTCAAATTTTGATCTACATCAAGCTGGTCAAAAGCGCTTGTTACAACTCAATGAATTAGATGAAATTCGACGGGAGTGCTATGAGAATACCCAGATTTACAAAGATAAGACTAAAGCATGGCATGATAGCAAGGTCCAACGAAGGACATTTCAAGTCAGAGATAAAGTCTTGTTGTACAATTCCTGATACAAGTTATTCCCCGAAAAGCTCAAATCTCGATGGACAAGACCTTATCAAGTGGTTAAAGTGAATGCGCATGGCTCCGTGGAAACCCAAACACCAAATCAGCCGTCATTTCTTGTGAATGGATAGCGCGTCAAACATTACTACATGGGGGAAATTGTTTCTGCCGCTTATATCCTTCAACTTGGTAAATGAGTTAGTCCTTCCGAGACGACGTTAAACTATTCAGGTCCGCAAAGACGTTAAACTAGGAGGTATTTGTACATAGTCATATGGTCACTTGCACGGGTTCACATACTTAATAGTAATTCTAATTGTCCATATTGCATTCAAGAATTCTTTTACTTTTATGAATCCATGGCACCGCAATTTTGCAACAAGATGAGTTTTTTTTTAATTTTAATTTTATTTTGCTCCTTCAATTTTTGGTTAATTTTGAGAAAGTTTGATGAGCATGGTTTTATACATAGGAGTAAATTGTTGATTAAGATGTGTGCAGTGTAGTGTATGAGAATGAATATGAATACTATGGGTTGCAGGTGAGGGGGTAACGAGCAGGGATTACATGTTATTTCACTCAACCACGCTCGAGAGTTAAGTTCTGTGCACAGTGGGATCATTAACTTGGTGCACCACGATCATGACTCACCATCAATCACGATCGTGATGCCCAGTCTGTCCAACTCATGCATAAACTTGAAGTACTCATAAAGGAGCCTGCGAACGTGATTGTATTGAATAATGATAGGTCTCCTGTCCAAAATCGAGTTTGAATGACGCGTGCTCCTAAATGTGATCAATTCAATCACGATAGTGATTATGATCCTGCCTGCACAGTACAAGATTGTTGCAGCTACCACGAACTTGACTCAATGCAACCACGCTCGTGATAGCTATTCTACCAAAGTGCACAAATATTTTGCTTTATCCACGAACGTGATGCCACTTGGCCACGCTCGTGATGACTATTCTAGAAAAACATTCAACAGGGTTTTGCTCATCACGAACGTGATCCTAATCAGTCACGTTTGTGATGACTACTCTGGTCCACTTTCTTGGTTGAATGTTGGTCAACCACGAACGTGACTACACTCAGTCATGTTTGTGATGACCCTCCTGGACAGATTATGTGACCCCAATTTTGACTATCACTTACGTATAATCTCTCCTCCTGCAAGTGACACTCGATCTTAGAAATCAAATTTTTGGTACTTTAGAAAAATTTGGTAAAAATAACAAAATACAAAATAAATAACTCATTGCACAAAATATGTACATCTCATATATTGCGAACACAGTTTACAAAGTTTTACAAAGTTTGACAAAGGCATCTGCCATACAAAACACGAGGTGTACAAAATATTTCAGGTTATGAAAGAAATAAGATCGAAATGGTTCTATTCCGATAATAACCTATCAAAATACAATTTGTGCCACATGTAAGCATAGTCATGTACATAATCAAAATCCGAATAATATGCACCACCCACCTCGGTTCTTCTCGACCAAATTTCCAAGTATAGCAGCAATGCACCAGCTTTTACGTCCAAAAGTTATCCTAAACAGGTTCCTGCCAATGTCGAATATGGCAGGCGTAAAATGCAACATGAGTTTTTACACTCAATAAATCACACTTACAAAATGGACAATTATCCACCATTTTATTAAATCACGTACTTATATTTATTTAAATTCTAAACATATTCAAGGTAATAAATATGATCACAATCTCAGAATTCACAAAATAACAATTAATCACATAGCTAAGATATGCAATTTCACCAAATTAAGCAGAAAACAGCACTCCACGTGTGGTCAACCAATACTACGCGTGGTAGCCTGGGACTACGCGTTCTCGCCTCCACCGCGCATAGT
>CANYCX010705255.1:0-27240 GCA_948193385.1 Breynia disticha f. nivosa
AGAAATGTATTAAATACAATCATAAAACATCATAGCATCGTATAATTATCGTTTAGTTAAAATTGATACATTGTTGGGATAATTAACTTAATCCTTAATTGTGTTTAGGAGGGTCGAAACCAGGTGAAGGAGGTTCCCAGTCGGGAAACTAGGTGAGCGTTGTAAGGTAAGTGACTCGAGCGAAACTTCCATAGATTGTATGTTTGTTGCATGTGAACTGTATGATTTGAGTGAGGTAGTGCATTTTGATTTGATATTGTTGTGTATTTGAGATGTTGATTGTTTACGAATGTGAATGGATGGAATTGTTTGATATGTGATTTGGTTTGTAACTGGAATGTTGTGTGTGGAGTGTTAATGTGACTTTGTGTAGTTGTGCTGTGTTGTGATGATATTGTGGATATGCATCTTGTTAGTGGTTCGGCATGGCATAAATATGCATGACCAAGTTATATGATTATGTTTTATCATGCATACATTTGAGGAGCATGTAAAATTTGAAAATGACTCTTAAGAGCAAGAAGTAAAGATGGGGAGGGTTACTGCTCTTGGGAGCATATTAACAGTCTTATATAAAACATACGTACTGTGACACAGTGGAAATTCATTCACACTTTAGTGATTAAATGTGTCTGGCCATATGCAGTCATTAATCTGGCCATTGCAGGCATATAAAATATATGGACCATAGTAACTGTAACCATAACTCCCGGCCGATAAGGCTCGTTTGCAAACGACATCTAGAATGGCCAAGTGCAGGCATAGTTGAGTTTGAAGTATGTGAGATCATATTAGATAAGGCATTGAGACATATGCATCCTCAAATCTTTGTGATTTTGGTTTGTGTAAATCATATGTCAACTAAGCCATATATGTATCATTACATAGCACAAAGCACAACTCACATAGAGCATATATGATACCACATAGGATCATATTTATTATGGTTTCTATTATATCATTCATGGCACATAATAATAAAACAAAGAAAGCATATAAATATCTCACATAGAAACATACCACACATGTATAACTATCAACAACATGTCAACCACATGTCAATCATATATCAATGTAAAGCAATTACATACTTTCCAAGAATTAACTTAAAATCATCCATATGTCAATCATATGTCAACTAAGCCATATATGTCAATCATATGTCAACTAAGGCATATATGTCAATCATATGTCAACTAAGGCTTATAGCCATATTCATACCAGTTTCATTCATCTCAACTGATAATCAACAAGACAAGAAATACAATTCAAGTTTGCTAGTATTCATCTATCTTGCATCAACCTCCTATATTAACAAAATCATATTCAAACTTATTAGAATAGGTGAAATCAACTCTAAATCAACCAACCACACATAGCTTATATGATCATAATCCACAAAGGCAACAATACAATCATATAGTCTTCTTAATCATCTACATTCTTACTTGTATGAATTAATCATACGAATGAAATTAGTAGCGTAAGAACACTTACCTCTAAATACTTACAAAATCAGAAATATCAACACTGAATCAATCTCCGCTCAAACATCATACAGATCCCCCTGTACGAAATTAATCACATACATTTCATTAACAATCTATAATCACATTGATTCTTTACTTAGAATAATCAAAACATCATTCTAAAGCTTAATCCATCCATTCTAACAACTTTCCTTTATGAACTAACCTTCCTAAAATCCATCCTTATAATGATTTACATCTCCTAAATCATACACAATGAGTTATTCAAGTTCTTATCCTTATATACAGGTGTTACCAACATCATTTTCAGTTCAACACATCCAACCATCAAATTTTAACGTATAAACCCTCATAAGTGCTTATAAACCAACCATATACACTTACCTTGTTGACTTGGCATTAATTCTAGCAAGAATTAAAGTTTCTTTTTACTAAATCACTTCCTTCACTCAAGAACAATGTTTCTTGCCTATTTCTTAGCTCCTCTCTGTAATTTTCTCTGCAGGTTATATGAGTTTTCTTAAAGGTTCAGTTGAATCGAGCAAAGTTATATTTTTTTTTCAGATTCAGCAGAGAACGTGTGGTGGACAATGGACTACGCGTGGTCGTGGCCACTGCGCGTACTTCACTGCCACAACCTGTTCCTTGTTGATTTTCAACATTTCTCATTTTTCTTGGTTATTTCACATAACCATTATATCAACCTTCAATCACCTTTTATATACCTAGGTTTAATCATTTTTTTCATAATTTTAACAAGAAAAATCTTATTTCCACTAATCATTTTCATAAAATAAATTTCAGGGCATTACACATATCAAACCATATTTCATATCACATTCAAAACAACATTTCTCATATCTACCATATAAGCATTCACAAATTAAATAGCAATTCAACAACTATGCTAATCATGAATGCTTAATCGAATGCATATGAATGATAATGCAATCACATGCGAAATGCCTTGGTATTGCTTTCTTTCTTTTCTTTTATTCTCTTTTAACATTTCTCATATCTACCATATAAGCATTCACAAATCAAATAGCAATTCAACAACTATGCTAATCATGAATGCTTAACCGAATGCATATGAATGACAATGCAATCACATGTGAAATACCCCGGGGTATTGCTTTCTTTCTTTTCTTTTCTTTTCTTTTTCTTTTCATTTTTCCCTCGATCCCAGACCGGCACCGTACCCAGTACGGCATCGAGCCCAGCTTCGAATATCATCGGTCCTAGAACGGCATCGAGATGTCTCTCGGAATAATCCTCAAGCCCAGCATGGGATATCAATCTCAGTGTCACACAATGAATGCAACACAATGAATGATCAATGCATTCATATAGCTCAACTCATTCAAGTATGCTCATTATAAAGTAACCATATGCTTATCTATAACACAAAGCAATCATATGCTTTTAAATCAACATAACATCAATAATATGTCAATCAACATGGCTAAAACAACTAACCTTCACAATTCATAACTCATATATGAATAATCCAAGAAAGAATACAATCCAATCATATCAATAACAATACTTAACCATGCTTATTTCAAACAAGATATCACAAATTAATCCATTAGTGTCCACAAGAACAATACACATATGAGCATGTACATTAAATATTCATAAGTAAACATATATTACTTATAACTTTCTAATTTAGTTCTTAAGAAGATATTTACATACGAAACATATATGATCAACTTGATTTTCATTTCAAACAATCATTCATTTATAATTAGTAAGTTTAAGAACACTTATCTTGACTATTTTCGAAGTCGGCGTCAGGCTCAACTTTTATCCAATCGCCGTACAGATCCTCCTGTATGAAATTAATCGCATAAATGATGTTAATTACTTGTTTCTTCATTGTTTTCATCAATATAACATTCAAATCAGCCTTTATCCTTCATTACTTAGATTTTCAGTAACTTTCCACAAAGAACTAATTCCCTTAAACTCATCCTAACCTTGATTCATATGTTCTAATCCATATACATGAAGTTAACAAAGTTCAATTTAATGATCTACAAGTTTTCCAGCAACTATTCCATCTCTTAACCCTCACAACACCATTTCTAAGTAACTTATAACATTCCTAGAACTCACATGTAAGCACAAAATGAAAAATACAATCTTACTTTATTGTGCTTAGGTCAATTCTTGTAAGAAATCACGTTCTTTCTAACTTAATACACTCTTTTGTCGATCCTAGGGTTTTCTCCTGCTTGTTCGATGTGTTTCTATTTTGTTTTTCTAATGAAATCAATGAAACAGTCGAATATATATACTCAGATCAGTCAACACGACCTGAGGCACGTCTCGTGCTTGGGTCGTGTTGAATTTTAATTTTTTATTTCCAATTTCTGAAAATTCTGGAAATTGCTGGAAAACATGATGAGCACAGGGTCGTGTTGGATTGGCACAAGGTCGTGCTTATGCCAATTTTCTACACTTTTCTAATTTTTCATCCGATTCGATTCTATTTTGATCTATTTTTCATATATCTCATTCCTAACAAATTCCAAGGTGTTACAATTCTCCTCCACTTAGAAAATTTTGTTCCCAAAATTTGAAACGAATCAAATTGCAAGCAAACTAAGTATGGTACATTTTAAAACTTAACATGTCATACTTAAAGTCTTAAATGTGCAACAAAACACCAATACCAAATTTATAAAAAGTCCTGTAACTCAATAGATACCCATAATAAATATAGTTATGCTCCGAGATCAAGCCCTCGTCTCTGATCAAAACTTATTCCTCAATACTCTGACATGGAGTCTCAAAATCGATATGGATACTGACGACTCATATCCGACACAACTTCCCAAGTAGCTTCTTTTGGTGAATGAAAACTCCATTTCACCAAAACCATAGGAATCTCTCGATTCTGTAATCGTCTCATCTGTCGGTCTAAAATCTCGACCAGCTCTTCCTCATAAGTCAGCTCCTCAGATATCTCTAACTCTGGAGCACTCAATCTATGATTAGGATCAGATCGGTGTCGTCTTAACATCGAAACATGAAATACATCATGTAATCGGGACAACTATGTTGCTAACCTCAATCTATACGCTAGTGGTCCCACTCTCTCGATAATCTCGTACGATCCGATATACCTAAGACTTAGTTTGCCACATCTGCCAAATCGAATAACATCTCTCCATGGTGAAACTCGTAAGAAAACCCGATCTTCGACCGCATACTCTATCTCTCAATGATGTCGATCACAGTATCTCTTCTGACGATCTTGAGCTGCTTGCATACATCTTTTCACAACATTATTTTTCTCAAGAGTTTGTTGAACCAACTCTGGTCCCTCAATCTGTCGCAAACCTTCAACATCCTAGTATGCTGGACACCTGCACCGTCTCCCGTATAATGCCTCATATGGTGTCATCCTAATACAAGAATGATAGCTATTATTGTATGCAAACTCAACCAAAGGTAGGTGATCCCCAATTACCTCCAAACTCTAACACACACGCTCGGAGCATATCCTTAACTATCTGAATCATCCTCTCTGATTAAAAGTCAGTCTGTGGATGGAAAGTCGTGCTAAACCTCAAACGAGTACCCATCGCATCCTGCAAACTCTGCCAGAATCGCAATGTAAGCCTAGGAGCACGATCAAACATAATCGAAGTAGGAACACCATGTAACCTGACAATCTCAACAACATATAATCCACCTAGCCTATCCAACGTATCATTCTGTCGGATAGCTAAGGAATGAGCTGCTTTTGTTAGTCTGTCAACTATCACCTAAATCTTAACGTGACGTCTAAATGTCCCTGGAAAGCCTATAATGAAATCTATGGTGATCTTCTCCTACTTCCACTCTGGAATCTTACGTGGTCTCAGTTTCTCAGTTGGTTCTTGATGTTTTGCCTTAATCTGCTGACACGATAGACATCTTGCAACAAACCCAGCTATATCTTTCTTCATATGTACCCACCAATACAACTCTCTCATATTTCGGTACATCTTTGTACTGTCAGGATGAACTAATTAAGTTAAAGAATGAGCCTCTGTAATTAGCTCATTCATCAACTCTGGAATATCTGAAACACATAGTCTATCTCAATAATACAATACACCATTATCACCAAGTCGGTGTAAAGTAGGTACCTTTCCTCGCTCTACTTTCTTCCTTATCTGCATTGAATGCTCATCCTCAATCTGGCGCGATGCAATTAACTCCATCATCTGAGGTCGAACTCTAATGTTGGCTAACATCTTATCCTGAATAAAATCCAACTGCACCCGTAATTGTCTCAGAGCAAATGAAGACTCGGCTCTATATGTAACTGAATCATCATCCTCTTTCTCCTTTCCACTCAAAGCATCGACAACCTTTCCAGGATGATACTCAATAGTGCAGTCATAATCCTTCAACAACTCTATCCAACGTCCCTGTCTAAGGTTTAGCTCTCCCTGTGTCGTAACATACTTGAGACTCTTATGATCAGTGAATCTCATGTGGTCTCAACTGATGTAAAGTATAAGCAATAACTCTGTCATGCTGCATCAGTACTCCACCTAATCCAGCTCCAGAATCATCTGTATAAAATAATAAAACCACCTCCTTGACTAGGTAACATAAGAATTGGAGCTACAACTAACCTTTTCTTTAACTCTTGAAAAATTTCTTCACAATTATCATTCTAGACAAATGGAGCATTCTTTTTCAACAAAGAATTCATCGGCCTAGCTATCCTCGAAAAAATCCTCGATAAATCTCCGATCATAACCCGCTAAACCCAAAAAACTCTGTACCTCAAAAACATTCTTCGTAGCTTCCCACTCCTGAACTGCCTTTAACTTACTAGGATTAGGTTTCACTCCTTCTGCTGAGATCATATGTCCTAGAAACATAACCTCAGACATCCAAAACTCGCACTTGCTGAATTTAGCATATAATTCTTTTTCTTTCAGTAAATCCAACATAATACGAAGATGTCTCTGATACTCCTCTCTATCTCTCAAATACACCAACGCATCATCAATGAACACAACTATAAACTGAACTAAATAAGGATAAAATATCTTATTCATCAAAGCCATAAATACTGTTGGTGCATTCGTCAACCCAAATGGCATCACAGTAAACTCGAAATACCCGTATCAAGTCCTGAAAGCTGTCTTTGTAATCGAACCCTCCTAACCTCTTTGCTGCCAATAACCCGATCTCAAATCAATTTTTGAAAACACCGTAGCTCCTCGCAGCTGATCAATCAGATCATCTATCTGTGGCAACGGATACTTATTCTTCACTGTCACTTTGTTCAACTAAAGATAGTCGATAAATAACCATATACTACTGTCTTTCTTCCGCACAAATAACACTAGTGCTCCCCAAGGTCATACACTCGGTCGTATAAACCCTTTGTCTAGTAACTCCTCTAGCTGTCGGTTCAACTCCTGTAACACAACAGCTGCCATCTTGTATGATGCAATAGATACTGGAGCTTCTCCTAGAATAGTATCAATCCTGAAGTCTGCCTCTCGCTGTGGTGGCAATCCTAGTAACTCGTCAGGAAATACCTCAGGATACTCACGTACTATCTCCACATCTCGAACCTCTAACTTGGGTTGATTCAGATCAATTACTGAAGCTAAATAGGCATCACACCCCTCTCGAATCAACCTCGCAATTAAAACTGCCGAAATCAAATAGCAAGGAATAACCTTCCTCTCACCAACTAGTAACACCCGTCTCTCGCCATTAACCTCAATCACAACTTCCTTCAGATAGCAGTCGACCATAGCCTGATTCCTGGATAACCAATCCATCCCTAAAATAATCCCAAACTCGTCCATCCTCAAAACAATCAAATCAACTAAATAAGTCAACTCGCCAATATGCAACTCACAATGCCACAGAATATGTCTAACTATCACTGTACCTCCCGCTGGCATCGAAATAGTAACTGTATAACCTAAACACTCTATACTACCACCAATATGATCTACCACCGACTCACTCATAAAAGAACATGTAGAACTAGGATCAATCAATACTAAAGTAGTATATGTAAAACTAGAAATAGTACCAGTGATCACGTCTGGATCCTCTGCAACCTCATCTCTGGTCATAGCAAAAACTCGAGTATGTAGTGCTGATCCTGACTGTGCAACTGCCCGCTAGATCCACCTGCTCCACCTGACCCAACTGCTCCACCTCTGGAGGCAGCTCCTCCCCTAGAAGGAGACCCTGAACCTCGTCAAACTCTACCTCTACCAATGCCTGTTGAGGCTATAGTACAAGCATCACCCACACTAATTTGTCTAGATCTAACTCCAACCTAAGGCTCCTTACGTTTTGGATAGTCTCTGGCAAAATGACCCAGTTGCTAGCAATTAAAAAGCAATAATTTTATATCCTCGCCAGTGTAGGTACTTGTACCTTTGCCCTAATAAGTAGGAGGCCAAGTGGAATAACTCCTCCTACCTCCTACTTTGCATCTAGACTCTTGACCACCCCTACCTGCACCTCTAGAACCTCTGGTATCTAATCTATGGCATCCTCTAGCTGAACTAGACCCAGAAACCTTCTGTCGCTTCCCTTCTTGTTTACCCTCCTCAGCTAGTAACTCTTCTACCCGTATAACTATCTCAAGTAGAGTCTCTTAGGTAGGTTGCTTTATAACAATCCTGGTACGAATGTTAAACCTTAAACCCCACTCGAATCTATCTTTCCTCTACTGGTCTGTCGTTAAATCCTCTGGAGCGTAACGAGATAACCTACTGAACTCTACCTCGTACTCTATTACTATCATCTCCTTTTGCTTCAACTCTAGGAATTCTATCTTTTTCTTCGTCTAGTAAAGCGGAAGAGTATACTTCTCAGTAAAATTTCTCAAGAAATCATCCCAGGTCAATGTTGGAGGACATTCTGGCTGTTTAGAATTGATTCCCCCCAATTCCAGGCTGCTTTCTCTAACAGAGATGTTGTATACCTTAATATTTGCTCAGGGTTACATCTCATACACGTAATAATACGCTCTGTATGCCTTAGCCAGTTGTCTATCTCTGATAGATCAGTCGTGGCCTCAAAGTCTTTGCTTCCTGCTTCCTAACCCCTCCTAAATTCTTATCAATATTAAGAGTCTACTGACTCGCTGCAACTCTCAGATCCCACATCATTTTCAATCATCTCCCATAATAGAGCATATGCAGGATCGTACGAAGATAAAGGTATAGTAGGCTGCTCAGGAAGTGCTGGGGCTGACCCTTGTCCCTCAACTGACTCTCTGGACTCAACAATGTGATCATGTGATACATCATCAATAGGCTCCATCTGTTATGAAAACAACAAGTTCAAATTCAATTAGCTTCTAAAACATGATGCACAAAACAATTTTGGCACAGTCTGCAGAGAATTTAATCCCTGCTCTAACCCCACTAAATATGGAACTCGATTTTTTAAAATGATTTATTTAATTAATTTAACCCCTTCTTTAAAAACAATATAATTTCAAATATAAATAGAGGAGAAATATAAACATATACATTTTACAAACTGGCCTAATTTGCAATTACAAAACTCAAAATATAACAAGCGGAAACGGTAGAAAAGTTTGAAATAAGTTTCACACCAAAATGCATATATATGTACAAAATATGTACAAGTACAAAAATGGAAGCACTCAAAACTGGAGCTCAACCTCAGACTATATCGCTCCTAAAATATGATCACTACAACTCTGGTCTAGTGGCAACTATTTGCGTCCTGCACATCATTTAGACAATCAAACAAATGGTGAGTATTTTTCAACACTTAGTAAGTTTCTTAACACAATCTAAGTGTATTTTGGTATAATATAACCTCCTGGTTCATTGTTCAACCATTCTGTATGTAATTTTCCATTTGAAATGATGCGCAGGGAAAATCAGCAGGCCAGTACGAGGGCGTGCTAATTGAGCACGAGGTTATGCTCAACCTCTGATTCCCTAAAAGGCACGGGTTGTGCCACTCGAGCACAAGGTCATGCTCATGTTCTGTTTCAAGCATTTTGCTTCTATTTTTATCTAAACACAATAGCTACTAAGTCCTCTGATATACATGCATATTCAACATGATTTATACTTCATTTTCACAGTGAATTGGTGTCTAGAAACCACAATTTAACACCCACACTTAGTTGCTTATATATCCATATCATGTACAATACATACTTGCATACTCATATCAAACTGTATTTCATATCACATTCAAAACAACATTTCTCATATCTACCATATAAGTATTCACAAATCAAATAGCAATTCAACAACTATGGTAATCATGAATGCTTAATTGAATGCATATGAAAGACAATGCAATCACATGCAAACTACCTTGGGGTATTGCTTTCTTTATTTTCTTTTCTTTTCTTTTCTTTTTCTTTTCATTTTTTTCTCGGTCCCAGACCAACATCTTACCCAGTACGGCATCAAGCCCAGCTCAGAATATCATTAGTCCCAGAATGGCATAGAGATCCCTCTTGAAATTATCCTCAAGCCCAGCCTAGGATATCAATCTCAGTGTCACATAATGAATGCAACACAATGAATGATCAATGCATTCATATAGCTCAACTCATTCAAGTATGCTCAATATAAAGCAACCATACGCTTATAACATCAATAATATGCCAACCATATATCAACATGGCTAAAAGAGCATACCTTCACAATTCATTACTCATATATGAATAATCTAAGCAAGAAAACAATCCAGCCATATCTATAAAATACTTAACCATGCTCATTTCAAACAATATATCAAAAATTAATCCATTAATGTCCATAAGAACAATACATATATGAGCATGTACATTAAATATTCATAAGTAAACATATATTACTTGTAACTTTCCAATTTAGTTCTTAAGAACATATTTACATATGAAACATATATGTTCAACTTCATTTTCATTTCAAACAATCATTCATTTATAATTAGTAAGTGTAAAAACACCTACCTCGACTATTTTACGAAGTCGGTGTCGAGCTCAACTTCTATCCAATCGTCGTACAGATCCTCTTGTACAAAATTAATCGCATAAATGATGTTAGTTACTTGTTTCTTCATTGTTTTCATCAATATAACATTCAAATCAGCCTTTATCCTTCATTACTTAGCTTTTGAGTAACTTTCCACAAAGAACTAATTCCCTTAAACTCATCCTAACCTTGATTCATATGTTCTAATCCATATACATGAAGTTAACAAACTTCAATTTAAAGAACTACAGGTTTTCCAGCAACTATTCCAACTCTTAACCCTCACAACATCATTTCTCAGCAACTTATAACCTTCCTAGAACTCATATGTAAGCACAAAGTGAAAAATACAATCTTACCTTATTGTGCTTAGTTCGATTCTTACAAGAAATCATGTTCTTTCTAACTCAATACACTATTTTGTCGATCCTAGGGCTTTCTCCTACTTGTTCGATGTGTTTCTATTCTATTCTTCGAATGAAATCAATGAAACAGTCGAATATATATACTCAGATCAGTTAACATGACCTGAGGCACGTCCTGTACTTGGGTCATGTTGATTTTTAATTTTTATTTCCAATTTTTGAAAAATTTTAAAAATTTCTAGAAGACATGATGAACACGGGGTCGTGTTGGATTGGCAAAAGGTCGTGGTCAGGCCAATTTTCTGCACTTTTTTTATTTTTCATCCGATTCGATTCTATTTTGATCTATTTTTCATATATCTCATTCCTAACAAATTCCATGGTGTTACACACGATCTCGTGCTCATCATATGGCGTTGTGTTAGCTTATGGGTTGGAAATTGAGATGAGCACGACCCATGCTCTTCAGCACCAGGTCGTGCTGTCTCTTTTCGAACCCAAATCTCTCTTGAATCCATCTCAATCTACCCGCAAATCAGTCTTCGATCACAAGCAATATCAACTATGGCATAAAAAGTCAAAATTAGGCAAAAATAGACGATAATTAATAAAGGTGTGAACTGTTCTACGCGTAAATCACATTTCAAACACAAAATGAATTTTCCAATCAAAAAGGGTTTAAAATGTGATTTTTAAGGGAAATTATGACTATATGCACGCATGATACGTAAGTAAAACATGAGAAATATGCTCATATTACACTCGAATCACACGCCGAATGGAAAGTACGTATGGTGGGAACAACCACCCACACTTAAAACCATGTTTTTCCTCAAACATGTATCAAGTTAAAACCAAGGAAATAGTTCAACTTCCTCAATCATTTCTTTATCAACCATTGCTCAAACAACTCACAACAATATGCAATCAAACCTTAACAAAGAACACAACCATTACAATAACGGCTGACTTATCAAATAGACAAGTCTTCACACCGGTAAGCCCCCCTCTAGAACAACAAAACAACACCCTCACAAGTTTTGCTCAATCTCTCATATGGTGTATAGAGGTGCAGTGTTTTCACTCAACCAATCAATAAAAATTCTTTCTCAAGGCTTGACATTCAATCAATCTCAACTAAGTTAACAACTCAAGGAATTAAACAACTAATCAATTGTAACGTGGCTAAAGGGTTTAAACAAAACAATCATAAGTCAATAGATCCAAACAACATTCAAATCACAACATGCAAGTAATGAATTAGGCACAAAAGCACAAAACATAGTGTTCCAAATTTTACACAAGCTTAGCCTTTTACTTTGCTAACAAGGTTGCTCTCTTTTGGATTTTCTTATTGTCTTTTCTTTTCTTTTTCTCCCTTTTTTTTTCCTTTTTTGTGTTCTTTTCTTTGCTTTTCTTTATCATTATATATTTTTTTTCACAATAACTAAACATTACAACCATAGTAACCTCTTTCTATACTTTCGATCACAACCAGATAACCATAGCAAAATAGTGTTGATGTCTACTTTCATTTTCAACACAATATGAGAAAAATCAAGGCTTTTAACACATCAACACCATTACCAAAAGCCATATTCATAACTTAGCCCATGCGATTTGATATGATCTCCCGACAATATTACAAACAGAGGGTTCTCAACAAAACAATTGGTTATAGGCTAATTTATGGTTCAAAACCAGGAAAAATGTTAATGTCTCAAAAGGGTAAACTAAGGTTAAATTGCAAATAAAAGGTGGGAAAAATAAAGAAAACTGTTCTTTTTTAAATGGTCTAACAAAAATGCCTCGTATCATGTCAAAAATTTTCATTCTTCAACTTAAAAACTATTGTGAGAAAGCACTTGATGGCAAATCTCAGTACTTGTCTTTTTACGATTGGAAAACTCACACAAACAACAAAAATTAAGGCTAAAAAAATCTCACAAAGGTTCTTGTGAAGCTCGTTACTCTATCTGTTCTTGTACCGAGGGTTGTTCAAAGTTAAACTTCAAGTATACAAAAAATGTAAAATGAATTCAAAAAGATTTTCAAAAAACTTAAAAAAGAAAAATTGAACTTATTTCCTTAAATTTCAAATCGACACAAAGTTTGATTAAAACACTCGTTTTAAGTGTTGAAATGAATGCAATGCAAGCAAATGCAACATTCTAGCAAACAAATATATCAACAAACAAACTACCTAAAATGGCATGCAGATGTTATTTCCCCCCACCCACACTTAAAGCTACATAATGTCCTCATTGTGAATCAAGAAAATATAATGTAAAGAGTGTAGGGAGAGAGATGTTTGTCTGTGTCTCAATCATCGTCCATCCTATGCGGTAGTCCTAGATGTTTCATCAAGTCACAAAGTCAGCTATCCATCCTATTCAAGTGCTTGCCCATACTTTCCATCATCGTCTCCATCCTAGTCAAGTGGGCATGTGAATCTCGTGAATCTCTGGTTGTCGGGTCTAGAGCATACTCTGCAGAGCAGAACTCATATCCTGGCCTAATCTATTGAATCAATTACATCCTACATAAGGCCTCAAAGACTAATGTCTCTGTACAAGAAAGCTCTGTTAATTCATTGTTAGTCGAATCAAAGTCACATAACTGCAAGGCTAGGTAAGTAATCAAGTGCCCCATCAACATAGACGTATTTGGTCTCTGAATGACTTCTAAAAATTGTATGCACAAAAAGTATCCTATATTCACATGATAATTGTTATCTGAGCACCATATTAAAAAGAATTCTAGTTTGGAAAGAATGGTGTTTGGGTCTTTCCTCCCAGAGATGTTAAAAGCTAGAGCCCTATGTAGCATTCACTAACAGGGGCATCGCAAAGTAGCGCCCTTGGATTTGTTAGGGTAATAGGGCTCGAGGTCGACATAACACTCTGGATAAAGCAAATACTCATCAAAATTTGGGGGATAGTCACAAAATGCGTGAATATAGCTAGGATCATAAATATCCTCCTCATTCAAAAAACTGCACAACACATTAAACTTAGTGATGGAAAATGAAAAATGATTATCAAGCAATCTAAATTGAACCACATCAGGAGAATAAATAGTCGTGTCATGCTCAAGATTAAACTTAAATGACATAAAGAATTCATGGCACAACTGCACGAAAACAGGCAATAACCAACTAAAATATCCACTCAATCCTAGCTAGCAACATGATCCTCATACAATGACATGCCATCAATAAAAATAATAGCCAGATGGACATACTTATCAGGACAGATGGCCTTGGAACACATCTATCCATACCTGCGTTTGTCATTTTTCAAAATGAACCCATCGTAGTCGGCTCTAACCACCACTGCAGTTGGATTTTAGTGTTCAAGGCAGGCTAAGCGCGAATAGAGGCAGTGCCTTTGATTCCTATGATGTGGCTAGGGGTACTCTTCCTCTCCAAAAGTGAGATTAAGTGGCACATTTGGTGCCTCTAGTTGTTCCAACAAGGAGACGACTTGAGTGTTGTCCTCAGCATCAGTACAGTCGATCGGTACCTCCACTAGTGGTGGTGTTGGCTCACGACAGCAGCTGGACTTAGTGGAGCAGTGAGTTGGCAGTGGTTCACCATGGTTGGAAGCTTAGGGAGGGATTGGGTCAGGTTTTGTGAGTTACGTGTGGACCTACGTCTTGGAGGCATTTTCAGGGCAATGTGGCTGATTCAAAGTGGTTTTTGATGGTGGAAATGGTGGTTTCCGTTGCACAAATAAGGGTTGAGGGTTTCAAAATTGGGAAAGAGGATAAAACCACTGTATAGGCGTGATTTCAAAACTATTCGTGGTGGTCGTTGACTACACGTTGTCAGCATGACCGTGCGTAGTTGACTACGTGTTGTCAGCATGACCGCACGTAGTCTACCATCCACCGCGCGTCAGACACTGTTTCTTGGTAATATGCAAACTCTACCCACACTTAATTTCAAGACGAGTCTGCAAATTAACAAAACGCGACAAACACAATTAAAAACACAAACAAATAAATAAAAATGACTGAAAATGAAATAACTAAAAGAAAATGCAAGCTCAAATAAACTTGGGTCGCCTCCCAAGAAACACTTCTTTTAACGTCTCTATAGCTAGACGATCTGTCGTGCAGCACGGCGAGTTGTCTAGAATGTCGAGGGATATCTTTTCAACAGTGTATGGCTTGAATCCCTTCTAATAAGGTTTCAACATTTTTCCGTTTGCCTTGATGTTTTACCTGTATCTAGATTCTGAATGTCAATATCACCATGGTCATAAATCTTCACAACAATGAACAGACCTACCCATTTAGACTTCAATTTTCCTGCTTGAACTTTAAGAGCAAAGTTAAAGAGTAAAACCTTTTGACCAACTAAAAATTGTTAGAGACAATTATTCTGTCATGTAGAGCTTTTGTTCTCACTTTCTGAACTGTGGCATTCAAATAAGCTTTGTTTTTAATCTCTTCGAGCTCTTGCAACAGCAGTTTCCTCTGTTGAGCGTAGACATCCATGTCAGTTTTGCATTGATTTATCGCCCAGTATGCCTTTATGTTCAATCTCTACAGGCAAATTTTCCATAAACAGTAAGGAGACATACCTAATGGATTTTTGAAAGTTGTGTGGTAAGATTAAAGGATGTCATCAAGCTTCATTTTCCAATCTTTTCTATTCGGATTGATTGTTCTCTCTAATATACATTTGATCTCTCTGTTGGGAACTTCAACCTGACCGTTGGTCTATGGATGATACGTCGTGGAGGTCCGATGTGTCATCCTATATTTCTTGAAAACTGCACTCACTATTCAGTTACAGAAATGTGTCCCTCTGTCACTAATGATTGCCTTTGGTGTACCGATTCTGACAAAATGTTAGATTTGATAAACTCTGTAACAACACTGGCATCGTTAGTACGAGTGGCCTTTGCTTCGACCCACTTTGATAGATAATCTACAACTAAAATAATATAATGAAAACCAAAAGAGGGAGGAAATGGCCCCATGAAGTCGATGCCAACTAGATGCTAGGCTTAAAGATAGATTTGGTAAGATTTTGCTTTTCTTCTTGACTTAAAAAGAAAGAGAGGAAATAAAGAAAACAGGAGGGAGAGAGAAAATGGTGCTGGCTTTGATGGGGTGAGGGTAAATAAATTAATTAGTGTGATTTTATGTTTAGGGTTAGAAGGTCGTGTATGTGTGTGGGTAAAAGACTAACATATCCTTATCCGTAAAAAACTTTCCGTCAAATTTTCGTGTTTATTTATGTTTTATTTTTAAAAATTTATTGAATTTTACTTGTATACAAAATTTATTTATTTTAGTCTCCGATAATTATTTAGTTTATTAATTCTAATACATTTTTAGGTATTATGTGTATGTAAAAATCATTTTCTTTCAAATTCTTGGTGTTTTATTTTGTTTCTAAATTTAACAAATTTTGGGTATCACATTTTATAGAAATTCTTTTCTTTTAAACTCTGGTATTTATTTTATATTTGAAATTTCAAGATTTTTAGGGGTGTTACAAATGATGCAATGTTTAGATATGTTCATTCATGTTCATGTATATTATTTATTTATTTTTAGAACTTCATATATTTTAAACACTTAAGAACAAGTATGAACATCATTAAACATTTCAATGAACATCAAATGTTTTGATCTGTTTTTAATATTTCATTAAAATATTATAAACATGTGCTTTAAGGGTTTGTGTGTATAATTTTTGTAAGCATTCAATATAAATAAACATTACATAAACACTGATATTCTAATTGTATTATTTTGCTGCTGTGGCATTTTTAAATTTAGTGTTCAATGAACATAAATGAACATCCTATCGGTGTCAGCCCTAGCCCCAAGCATTGTCAATTAATTACATTCATAGTTAAGATGTTCAATTCTATCTTTCTATTATTTCTGTGCGCAAAAGAAAGAATAGAATTCAAAGAAAGAATAGAATTCCATGATTGAGTATCTCAATCTTAAGTTGGCATTGTGAGGCATATACCTGTAAGACCTTTGAAGCGATAGATTTTATTCTAAACATCACTAGTCAATCACTACTATGGGAATAGAATATGAATTAAGGCTAGCATGCTCTATCTGACTTTGTGGGTCAAGCCCTACGGAACACAAGGACATGGGATGTTAGTCAGAATCATGGATACATGTCTAGGACATGGTTTTTGGATTAGATCTGTCAATGAGAATAACTACATAGTTCAGAGTCATAAGTAGTTCTCATGTGGAAATCTTACATCTAAGTTCTTATACTGGAAATCTCTATGAAACTCTAGATGGATTTTTGTATACTTTGACATATGCTCAATGTGCCCGTAAAAGGTTGACAAAAATTATGGGCATGATTGGATATGCATTGGTTTATGTTAGAAAGCATGAGAGAAGTGAAGGGATTACCCGCTCTCGAGGAGAAAGAAAATTTCACTGGTCACTTGATCAGTGAACTGAAAAGAGTGTGGCACACTCAGATGAAATAATTAGTTTCATTATTTATCTAAAAGAATTCAGTGTCACTAGAATAGCAAGAAAAGAAATTAACAAAATAAGTATGACTAGTCCATGCCTTATATGATTCCGGCATTAAGGGTAAGGGATTATGTAAGATTGTACTAGGTCAAATTGAATGTCACAACATCTTCATTTAATTTGAGTTGTCATAACATTTTTCTAGATTTTTTTTATTAACTTTAGGAATTATTTATTCCTATTGCCAACATAAAATAGACCTATAGGATAGCACATGAAGACTATGTCTGAAAAGGGTAAAATTGGCATTTTTATTTTGGACGTATATTTATGTCAATTTAAGAACAAATATATGAGGTTTAAAAATGTGTAAATTGGACACAATATAGGCCCAATAATATATAGTACACGATCATCTAATAATTATTTCCAATTATGTATTATTAGAAAACTGATCATGTGGAGGTAGGAATCCTAGTTGGATAAGGATTAAGACACATTTGGACATATTATGTCCAAAAATGTGTACCTTGTGTAAGAGGAATTAGTGTCCTAATTATCCATTATAATTATTGGTAAATACTAATTGATTTAAGATTCAAAATTTAATTTAAATCAAAGTGGGATTTATGGCAAAAAATTAGGAGTTTGGATAAGATAAAGATATGGATAAGTTTGAATACATTTAGGACATGGATTGTCCTAAAAAGTGTTCTACCTAAAGAGATAAGCTTCACCTCTTTTCTTTTCATTCCTACTCTATTCTAAATTAGATTTTAACTCAAATAGATCGACTAGGATAAGGAAATGGAAGAATAATTTTTTTATCTCTCCTCTTCCCTTTAGGATTCTTGGATGTGTTCTATATAAAGAGACACTTCCTCCTTTGTTTTTGTAGGTTCTATGTGTGACCTACAATTGCCAAGGTAATAACATTTTTATTTTCTTACTAATACATTTTCTTGTAGTCAATCAACACAATCCGAGTTAACACTCATCCCTTTTTGAAAAACTAGTCGTGTGTTTGTGAGCATAGAGGGAGGTCACGTACAAGTAGCTCATTGTGACACGTTTTTTGCTTGGTTTGAACGTTATATAGGCTGGTCCTATATAGTTGTTACAAAAAGCACACTATTCGAACCATTCTTTTCAAGTTTTCAAGGTACAAACTAAACTAGTCAATCTAGTTAACATGTATTGTGCATGGATCTTGGTATGTGTTTTTCTATGGATGTTCTGTATCAATTTTTGCAAAGAAATCTGTAGTGCCAACCTTATCTCTCAGTCATAAGAAAAACCTAACAGATCCATTTATAATCGATGTTTAAAAAAATATTGTTTTTTGTTCTTTTTGTTTTTAACTTTTTGTGAAATACATTGAACAAAATAAACATCATTTTATAATTGACGTTCAAAATAGTATTTTTTTTGTTGTTGTGTAACTAATCAAACATTAATGATCATATATATTTACAATGATGATCATTAGTGTTTAATATATTCTAAAAAATGTTAAAAACAAATCAAATACTCTCTCCGCCCCCGAATAAGTGTCGTGTTTGCAAAAATAATTTGTCCCAAAATATTTTTCATTTTATAAAATCAAGAATCTATTTTACTTACTTTTCCTATATTATCCTACCTCTTAATTTAATTAAGTCTGCATAGTAATAAATTATATTATCTGAGTTCCAATACTAAGTACACTACTACCAAGATTCCAAAAGGCATGCGTGACTTGCATACATGTACTGCAACATCTTCTATTAAAATAGAAAAAGCAACAATTGTTGTAAAAACTCATTTTGTTCAATATGGACAAAGCAAACAGGACAAAAAACACTTATCAAGAAGGTTCAGAATTATGCATGATTGGGCCAAACAAGATTTTAGATTCTCAAGAAGACCTAACACAAACGAAAGTGAAACAAGTCTAGATATTGATTTAAATTTGCCTACAAATATGGGTTTTGAATTAAATAAGTTTCCAAAATAAATTTTTATAGAGAAAGAGATTCAACAAGGAGTCAGAGCTATAGTAAAAATTTGTCTTCCTAATTTTTTTTTAGTAGTTTCATTGTTTAATATTTGAAATAAACAATCTGATTACTCAAGAACAAAAAAAAAGTAGAAATATAAATCAAACCATTGAGAGATTCTTATAATATTGTAGGAGCACATTTTATTTGAGTAGGCAGTTTGTCTTCACTTTCTAGCATGACTTTATTATGTGAGGAATCTTGTATTTGTGGGAGCCTTTTGCCTTTATAATTTTCATCATACATAGTTGCAGTGTCAAAAATATGCAATTCGACTTTACCAATGAAAAATTATGATATGAATCTTGTTCGGCATTGATAAGATCATCAATAGTTTCAGGTGCTTGCTGGTATTATAAAGCTTGAATTGCACTAAAAACAAGATCTAAAATGCTTAAATCTAGAGAATTTGGAGGTTGGCACATCAAATGAATGTTGAATCTGTCTTCTTTACTTGCTTGTAAAATTGATGGTCGCTTTGATCAATATGTGCTCTTGCATTGTCTTGTTGAATAAATATGGAATTTCTTAAATCCTCTCTTAACCATTTTGCTTTGATTGTAGGGAGTACCATTTCAAACATATATGATCTTATAACTTCTTTTGTTACCGAAGTTAGTGGTTTTATCTCCATAGTTCCAACGGCTCTATTAACACTGCTTCTTTTAGCGGGCTCTTGTGTAACAAAAAGAAACACTCCAATCTTACCATCAAATATCTCGTTTTCATATGCATCAAATCTTGGACGTGATAAGGCAACCAAAAACATCACTTTAGTTATAAAGTTCTTACTCTTGCAAGTGCGCATCGGATCTTCTTCACTTGGTAATAAGTAACATTTTTCAATTTTTTTGGTCATGTAAAATCACTCCATCATCTTAAAAATTGGATCATATGGTATGTTATTCTCCTCAAGCATTAATATGCAAAACGGTAATCAAGATCTTTTATTTTCTTGCCTCAAAAAAGATTTTATGGCATTGGAATGTCTTTGTATAGATCCCGACTTAAACAACCTATGACAAGTGCTTTTACTAGTATTCAAAGAAAAAGCCAGTGATCTTGTAATAATGGAATATCATGAAACTGATTCAAGTCGATTTGAACTTTTTTTGGCCATAATTTTGTGTTCTTCTATGAGACTATTCACCAGTAGTTTTTTAATAACTCCAAATGCGTTAAACTGTATGAACACCAACAGAAAAATATTTCGCAACTTTGGTTATTGTTCCTTTGTTCAATTTGCCATCAACACTTTTTTGTAAAAGCATTTCATATAATGCTTTGAGCTGATCATTGAACAAATTTGGTTTCGATTTTCCTAAAAAAAGTTAAGAAGCTATTAGTTTCAGAATGTTTCAAATTAAGTTTCTATGAATATATTATGAATAAAATAAGGAAGTACCAATATTTGCAGGGGAGTTCAAATTCTCTTGGACCTCCTCTTCATTAACTGCAGTTTGACTTAAAGCTTCATGCATTGGTGATATTGGAACAACATTTTCTTCAGGAGATGATTTTTCTCATTTGTTGCCACTTTCACAATTTATATTTCTTAAAGATTTAACTCATTTATATAAGAGATTTTTTTAGCAGAAAATGTTTTATTAGGCTGACAAACTAATTTAAGGTTACAAAAATCTCTTCCGAACCATATTATCCCTCCACCATGACCAATTTGCTTCATTAATTAACTCCAGAATCAAGACAATAATTAACTCCAGCATCAAGACAATAATTGTTTTTCTTTTGATGATTCAAATAAAAATATTTTAAAGGGTATTTTAGTCATTATCTCAAATACTATGAAATAGCAAAAACACACTTATTCGGGGATGAAGGGAGTAATTGATAATCATCAAAATGTTCAGTAATGTTAATTCATGTTCATCTACGTTCAAAACAAAAGAAGTTCTGAAAGTATATATAACAAATATATATGAACATGTATGAATATATTTGAATATTGTTTGGTTGTTGTATTGGTTAGAAAGAGAATAAAAAAGAAAAAAAAAAGAGAGGAAAACATCCTAGAAACAAAGAAAAATAATGGAAAAATAAATTCATAATTAGTGAATAATAAAAAAAAGAGTAATTAATTTATAAGAGAGAAAAAATAAATGTAATTAATTAACATGCATTGAAAAACATTAAATAGGAGAGAGAATGCACAAACTTAGTGGGAAAAGATATTTTTTTCATATTTAATCTAAAATCAGACATATCAACACTACAAACATGATATTCGAGTATATGAACATAAACGAACACGATGATAGACATTTTTACACTTTTGAAAATAAAACGTTTCCTAATTTTTTGAATTTTTGCTATAAAGTTGGTTAAAAGACACATATGAACAACTTATCTCTACCAGATTTCCTAATATGTCAGCTTGACAAACTAATTCTTCATATGCCAAAAATCTCAATTTTCTTTTCTTTACTACTAGATTTATTGTAGACAAAAGGTTGACAACGAGTAAACAATATTATTGTCAACCACAAATACGACAAGAAGTAGACAAATAATTGACAATAAGTATTCAGCTTCAAGAAATGACAATGAGTATTCAGCTTCAAAAAAATGACAATGAGTATTCAACTATTTGAAAAAAGTAGTCAATAACTAGACTTATTATCAAGATGTCGACTTATTGTGAATTTACTATAATTTAAGTTAAAAACATAAACATTGACGAATAGTAGACAATAAATTGATAATATATTGTCAACTTATTGTGAATCTACCATATGTAATTTACTTTTATCAGTAATCATATTTCATGCAATTTATTTTAACATGTTATAGACATATTGACCACATATTAGATTTATTGTCAATTTTTTGTGTGTACTACATAAATGTTTTGTATTTTTTTCTTAAAGTCAACAAGTTATCTAAAAAAAATATTATCAATAATTATTCAAAAAAATTAACAAAAATACTATTGTAAGCTCCAATTCTTAATGTTTTGTGTCCACCACTGAAGAGATTAATTTTGCAATATGGAATGACAACAAAGTCGACTCTAATGTGTCCAACAAAGTCACTGTCGACTAAAAAAAATATAGGGACAAGCATTCAAGTTTAAAAATATATTTATATGCACACATTAAAATTAGGTTATAGAAGAAAATTCCATCTCTACTTTTGGTCCTCTGAACAGTTCAACTGGTGTTGTATCTTCAAGAAATGTCACTGCCTCAAAACACTTGATGAATCCCAATATTATAATAATCGGATCGATGTCAAAACAGAAAAAGGACCAAGTGTTCAATTTATTGATCAAATCGGCAATTTACAGATCGAGTCGATAATTTAAAAATAATATAAAAAAGAAAGAAAGAAATATATTTAATTATTTAATTTTTAAAATTATTACAAATTTTCAATACTTAAAAACCGATTCAATTCACCGGTTCACTAGTTGAACCGGTTGGTTCCCCGATTTTCTGCTAATTTAATATCAATTCACTAACAGACTGGTTTGAATGGTAAAACAGGAGCGTTACAGTAACCGATTCACTCGTTCACAAGTTCAATAAGCCGATTCGATCCGACTTTTATAAAAATGGTGAACTCAACAGTATGCAACCACATCAAATCAAAACCTGGTCCTTCGCATCTGGCCTTTCCTTACTTTTTCAGTTATACAACGACAAAGCAAAACTAATAAATGTTAATAAAAGAAAATAGAACCTCATTAATTCAATACTAAACTTAGTTTTGGAAATAAATTAATTTTATATGGAAAATAAGTTTTCCACTAAGCTGTTTCTATATATTTGTAAGCAATTTTATGCCTACTTTTAGGCCAGCTATGGTGCATTAACATTACCAATATATTTTTGACTTCTTATCAGCTTCATTCTTCAAAAAAATAAAAACGAATTAGAAAAAGTCATACTAACAGATATACAACTCTTTCAATGTTCCAAAATGCAGGTGAGAATTTGCTAACAGAATGCTTCCTCTCAAGAATGAGACTCCACATAATATTGACTAAGCTTTTCTCAGTATGCATGTCAAACTAAATAACACAGGTTTATATCTGCACAAAAGCTTAGGAAATCCACCATGCAGTTTTTGTTCTTTTAATGGGAGGAAAACAAGAATATTCAATGCTCAAAATTGAAGTACGATGGCAATTGAAACAAGAAACTAACAGTTAAGTGATCACTGTGGATAAAAACATGAGTACTAATTCATTCATTCATTAAATCACCTAAATGGCGGGCTGGCGATCTGGTCTTCTTTTCCCGATCTGAACGCCGAAAAGTTTTACATTATTTTCCGCTGCTTTCTCTTCTTTGTTGTCCGCGAGTTCATTACTGTTGTTCTCTCCAGTGGCTAGCTCCTCGTGATTCTGAGGAGCAGGAAAAACCTGTTCGCTATGGTGATGAACATCTATCATGTAAAATGATCTTGCCTTGGGGGCCTTTGTGTACTTGCCCATATAGAAAACAACAGTGTCTTTAGCCATCAGGTTATGCATCCTCACAAAGAGTCTCCAGCCCTTGGTGAGCACAAAAGTTTCTGTACTCCTCCAATATGAGTACCGAAAACTCCATGGACAAGCATATCTATCATAGACGGTCAACTCAACTGGCTTCAGACTTCTATCTCCATTCAAATTACGATGATCGAGCGGAGGGAAGAATTGAACTGCAGTTTCCTTGGGGATGTTAAGACCCCTCAAGTGAGTTGTATCTGTTAGTGTCAGCTCCTTCTTGAAGAGCATATGATACACTAACCCTCGTTGTTTTGCCAGCTCAATATCTTCAGATACTTGGGCCGAATAACGATCTCTGACATAATTTGCAAGTCTTGTAGTGTAATTCTTATCTTTGATCATCTTCAGAATCTGCTCATTTGCGTACAAACTCATGAATTTGGTTTCCTGAACAGAATAAAAACTCAATGGGAAATTGAGGGGACAATCACTTCTTTGAAGTTTGATTGCAGCTCTATCATAAGCCATCGCTGCCTCTTCGTCTGTTTCAAAGCTTCCAAGCCAGTAAGGCTTGTACTTACAGGAGATCCGCGCACCCCACTTGCCACTTCTAAGTGACATTACTCCTCTGTACTTCGAAGAACACCTTATAACACTGACATACTCTTCATTTGGCTGATCTTGGCTAATGGTTTTGAAGTTTGAACTTCTCACCGTAATGTTCTCACTTGAATCCGAGTTCCTCTCCACCTCCATTGATATATTTTCAGAGAAATAAACTAATAAACAGACCAGGAAGCAATAAAAACAATACTGAAGCAACGTTAACGGAGTGTTATTTATATTAGCAAAACACTCAGTGTGGAGGCTTGAAATTAAATATGTACAATACAAATAGATACCGTTATGGTAACCCTACACTATTTCAGTCCATAGAAAATGTTCAAGCCGGTATTCCGCTGGCATTTTGGTAATTTTGTCCTTGACATAATGAGAGGAAATTCATCTTTGGAAGGTCTTATTAAAATTTTTCTATGAACCCCAAAGATTAACAAATTATGATTATTGTAAACCTATATTCGCGGAAGTGTACAACTGAGGCTTCAAATATGCCTCTAGCTTTTATGGAATGTTTTCCAAATCATACATGGCAGCAGGGTTAAATGGTTTTTTTATGGATGTGTTGTGTGTGTGTGTGCGTGAGAGAGGGAGAGAGAGTTGAGTTTTCTGTAGCTTTTGCACTGAAGAACAAACAAGAACTGAAGAAAAAACTGATAAACTGAGAATATCTTCCAATTTATTTCTCTAGAGTCTGTAAACATGAGTTTGCTTTTCAAACCATGCACGAGGGTTTACCTTTGGTTAGCTTGAAAAAAACTAATGTACTGGATACTAAAATGCCAGTTACTACATGCACAACTATGACTACTATTGACTATCTATGGAAGATAGAATACATAATGTAATGAATAAAAGACTGCAGTTTATATAGTCTTGATAAAGTATATTTAATTCTTAAATGATACGATTTGTAAAACACAGATAAATTTATCTCTAAATTCATTTATTATCACCATATTTTCCTAAATTAAAAAAGGATTGATAATTGCCAGCTAAAAGTTTCTGTTTTATCTTTTTGTCAACAAATACTAAATGTTGATCCTAATAATTATATCAAGGAGGATATACCTGATGAAAAATACAATAATAAATACATCAGAAAAACAAAAAATCCAAAACAAATCACAAATTAAAAATATGCATAGGCACAACAAATTTATCAATATTGATTATGTTAACAGTAAGCGAATATGACCGAAACAACCTCAGAAAGCACTACCCAAATGATCTCAGATATAGATATAGTTAACACAAAATGATGGAACGGCATTAATACCTTAATGATAAACAAAGTGCTTCTATAGCAACAAGCATGTCTAACATTGCATTCTTGATTGTATCACAAAGCTGACTCAAAAGAATTTAATATGCAAAATTTCGTCTAAAAAATAATCAAAATTCGTCAAAGCTCGAAGGAAGAAGTTACTTAACTTTGAGGTGATTACCCCCGGTCAAAATAGAGATGTCAGCAAATCACTGCTCTTTCAAAAAGAAAGAACGAATAATTAGCAAGCCACAAATTTTCAATCTACAATGTCATTTTGGGCAAATATAATAATCAATGCCTTCGATTATTTCTACTTTTGTTTTTAACATACACTATTGTTGAATACATTGTATGAGCTTCTTGATCAAGTTATTATACATGATATAGAAAATTTAAACTACATAACCTACAGCTTGACCCTTGTTCCACTCAAATTTTCTGAACTCGAGAAGTTTAACCACAGTGCCCTAATAGTTTCGAATCTTTTCCAACTTCTCCGGAAAATCAAGTCATATATTAGTATCCGGATGTAAGCACCAAATATTCTGTTATCTTAATTTAAAACGAATTGTTCTTGCAGTCAAAACACCGATTTACAGTTTAAACTAGATAATTGACCATGCGCTCATGCAGATTCTAAACAACTAAAAGAATCAATTTACATATCACAACCACTGGCACAATATCCATAACAGATGACATGAATAATGATCATTATGCTCTACCAATGAAGTTGTTTAACATGATTATTCAATCGGTGAAACAGTAGAATGAATGCAAGTCATGTCTAACAGGCAGCCCTGAACTGCATTTTATCCTCGACAATCTAAGTGGGACACAGAAAACAAATTAGTTACATCTTCAGAAGTATGCATATCATGCCAAGGAGAAGGTTGGGTAACAAAGAGGAAACTACCGCATGTTTGAATATCAAATGATAAAGCCATTTCAAGTCCACCACCCATGCTGCTCCACAATAAAAGCAATAGTAAGGGTGCAAATTGCCTGCATTGATAGATTATATAACATGACTCAAGGATTATAGATCATCTTACTCGAGTCAAGACATCAAAATCAAGATAATAAAGTGGAACAAAAACACTTTAGAAATAATTGCACAGAAAAGAGTACTGTGAACATTTCAGATGCTGAATACGATGGCGCATGATAGTATTCCCCTCTATCTATATTGTGGACCAGGGCATGATTGCATAAAAAAAATTCATAAAATAAAGACAACAAATGCATCCAAATTTCATCATAATCATAGTTGTCAAAGCGCGCCTCAGGCTCGCTTAAAGCTCAGAAGCTCGAGGTTCGGGGCTTTTTAGAATAAAAAGCTCGTAATGTTTATGAAGCTCGCGCTTCGATAGAAAAAAGCTCACAAGCCCAAAGCCCTAAAGCACTAAAAAAGCTTAACTTTGACTAAGATTCAGTAGAAGATAATGCTTATACAACTAGATTGTCTAAGCTTAAAGGAAAATTGTTGAAATCTCATCTAGTGTCCCTAAATATAG
>CANYCX010705580.1:0-19488 GCA_948193385.1 Breynia disticha f. nivosa
GTGAATAGTAATGTTCATTAGGCTTGAGGTAATGAACGTTACCACACCTTAATGAACGTTACTCTATGAGCTCATGAACATTATTGGCCATAATGAACGTTACTCCTTAGGTAATGAACGTTAACCTGGGCAGATTTCACCTTGTTCACACTGCCTTGAATAATGAACATTACCACAGGTGTAATGAACGTTATTCTGGGACAAGTCCTAAATGGACCGAAATAACATCCTAATTCATACCTAATGAATCTTAGTGATGTAGAATGGTTTCCTAATAATTAAGAACACTTAAAGTGAGATCGATAACACTTGTGTGATTGTTATATATGATTGTGTTGGAATGGTCAATTCCTAATTATGAGAACGAACTTGAATTGTGATTGAGATTTAACCTGGGAAATTACTTGACCTTGTTGAAATGATTTGTATAATCTGACTGCCAGGGTAGAACTGCTGGGGAATGGACTGTGTGACTGATTCCCTTGTTCGTCTTTCCGTTGCCGGCTTGTAAAAGATCACCAAATAAATATGGTTGAGCTGTTTGCTTGGTATGCTAATTAATACACCTAAACTATAGTGAAATTGGAGGAGGTTAGGCCAGTGAGGATCGCTTACTGAGTATTTTAAATACTCACCTTCTATTTTGCTGTTAATTATGTGCAGATTAACAGGTACCAGAGACGGGACAACGTGATTGGCGAGGCTAGCGGTGCGATACTGAAGGTCGAGCTCCTGATTGGTTAAACTTGTGAATGTTTCTTATGTATGCAACACTAGTAGAGATGTATTTATGTATACATATTCATCTTAATTGTATCCTATGTTTTCCGCAATTTAAACTCTGATGAAAAAGAATGATTTGTATTAATGCATTGAAAACCATTCTTCTATTTTCTCTCTCTTACACAACTTCTTTGATTGAATGTTTTTTTTAAAGAAAAAAAATATAGGGCGTTTTCCGTCTATTTTCCAAAATGAACTTTTCGAAATTTGGCGTCAGAGAAATCATTATTAAACAGTTACCAATCTGTCAAAAACCATGGATACCCACAATTCTGAACTAGCAATATATCATCACATTAATTAAATCAACTGGCCATCTCAACTGAATCAATACGACAATAATAAATCCAATAACACAGAAATTGAATAAATAATCAAGTTCAATAAATTAATTCAAACACAAAAGTCTCACAAAAACATTGAGTCTAAGCTCAGAATATCTCAACTAGAGTGTTAGTTTAGCTGGACATGCTAAACTTTGCACAAAACATGACAAAATATCAAAAGGAATGAAAATACTCATTCAATCTTCAATCCAATGTGTTCTTCTTGCCAAGAGTTGTTTGAAGATGTCAAACACTAATTAAAACCCTATTTCTAACGTTTCCTTAGTATAGCAGCTGCTCTAAGGTCAATTTGGCCTGTGATTTTTGTGTTTTAACTAAATGGTCCTTGTCCCAATGAGGCCCAACTCATTTCGTCCATTGACGTAGTTTTGTCCAGCAACATCCAAAGACAGTATGTCCATGCAGTAAGCAGGATACACGTCTTAAGGGCCTTCGTGATTTATCTTGATACTCGCTCTTCGTCATCTCTCATGATAAATCTGTGTCAAATCATGCATAAAGTGAACAACAAGTATCCAATGATGCAAAACATGAAATTATGCTAAAAACACCAAAAAATTATACAAATGATCATGCTAAATAATGTAAAATGTCTAACAAAACATGCACAAAATACAACCTATTATTAGGAAAAACTTAAATTCTGCATTTGACTTGTTTACTAAAGCCAATATATATGACAATGTATTTCTAAATCCTACATAATCTTGGCATTGTCATTTATGACATGTTAGTAAGAAATGCATCGAATGATTCTATAGAGAGGGAGTGCTAGCATCATTCGACCTTGGTCCTATGATACATGCAAGTCTTGTCTACTGGCAAAAAGACCAAAAGTCCAAACAAAAAGACTAGTGAAAGGGCAAGTGACCTGTTGGCTATAACATATAGAGATGTATGTGGATCATTGATACAAGTTCTAAAGGTGGTTTAATTTATTCAACATCTTCATTGATGACTATAATCAATATGACTATGTCTATCTTATGAAGCATAATACTGATGCTTTTGAGAATGATATATGTATAGCAAAGCACTCTTATAAAGAGGGAGATGAACTAACACTTTGTCATGTATCAATAACAAGAGCAAGGTGAGAGAAGCTTAGAGAATTATTACAGTAATTCTTGAGACTTTATGCGTAGAATATGCAAGTTCAAGAAGAGAAAGAGGCTAAAATTGACTTTAAAGGCAAGCTTAGGCCAAATGGAATATTGTGTCATCAAACCACTTTATTTAGCTTATATTCTCAATGTAACGAATAAATAAACATATTAAAAAAATAAACTTAAGAAAAAGAATTGGATTTTTTTTAATTAGGTATTTGTTAATTTGGGCGAATCAGACAATTTTATGTAGTTAAGTGGCTGACTGAAATTAGGTTTATCTCTTATTGAGAGTAAGGCTAAAATTTGTCCACTACACCTTATAATATGCAATACACTAAATTCAACTTAATTATATGTAAATTAGCTTGTTTTTATCTCTTAAAGTTACTATTTCACAAGTCTTCTAAGATAAAGCAAGAGAGATAGAATGTGATTGTAACTCTTCTAATTTACTTCTTTATGTTGTAGAAAGACTGAAAAGACCTAAAAAATCTTACTTCAGAACACATTACTTTTGTTTTGCTATGCTAAATTGTTTAAAGGTTCATTTTTATTGATTCTTGTCATTGCATTAAGAATTTGACTTAGATTGTTTGCTAATTATGTGAACTTATTGAATTTATAGATTTGATAATTATTACTTTGTGATACTTAAATAGATGTTTCTATAAGCTAGAATAATTCAAGATTTCGTTCTTCTTTCTTCACATTTTTTTACATACAAAATACATGGTAAATTGTTTTATTACTGCATACTGAATAGGGGTGGGCAATCGGTTGGTTTGGTTTAAACTGAACGGATCCACCAATAAACCAACCAAATTGAAGAGTTTGTATAAATTGAACAAACTGAACCGAATATCAATTCATTTTTAATTGAATCAAAGTGGTTGGTTTATTCGATTCATTCGATTTAATCTAAATATATATTTTTTTGAATTCTTTTAACTATTTTAAAGTGTTTAGTTGTCTTTTTTATTCAATTGCAAGTTAGCCATTCTATTTTAGGTCTAGATTAATATTGAACTAAAATTTAAACAAAAATCTGAACTAATCACTCAAATCAAATAAATTAACATATTAAAAACACAATTTTTTAATTTTTTTAAAAAATTGTTCAATTTGTTTGGCTTATTCTGTTTTCAAAATTAAAATCAAAACCGAACTTGATAAACCAAACAAACCAACTAATAAAATCGAATAACTAAATAAATCGACAAACCAAACCAAAAAACCAAATTCAATTGGGTTCGATTCGATTATGCCCACCCTAATATTTACACCTGTAGTTATCTTTTAGAGATAACAATAAGCCATTTTTTAAATTTTTAGTCAACTTTAAATTCACAAAAAAAAATAAAGAACTCATTTTTCTTATGAAAAGAAATAGTTTAAACATCATTTATTTATTAAAACCATAAATTTTGTGTTCTTTATTGCCTTGTCAATGTCCAATCACATACTATTCGAGCAAATATTTCATTCACCGAGTACATTAGGTTTGCTTTTCAAATTCTTATGCATACATTTTTAAATATTTTTCCATACGAGTGTAATCTACCTCAGGATAGAGCTTTGAGGCTTCTTCTTCTTCCTTGATTTCAAAATTTGTTAGACAACCTTCATAAAAAATATGATAGTAATGTCCCACTCCAACTTGGCTCGCATAGTCCAACTCTACAAAAAAAATAAAAAAAACAAAGTAATTTCACGATCCAATAATGAAGTTAATTATCATCACTCTATTTTATCAACAATAAATTTGTACCTTCCATAGAGGAAATGAAGTCTTCTTTAGATATACTATTTTTTTGTAGTTTCTTTCCAGAAATTGTCTCCCATATTTCAACCAATTGTCTTTGTGATAGAATATTATCATCTGGTCTTATATAAATAGTCTTGTTTAATGTCCTCATATCATCAATCATTTTGATAGTGTATGTAGCAACATCATTCTCATCCATAAACACCGCTGTTACAAAATATAAAATTCATGAGTTAACTCGACCTCTTTCCTAAAATTTTCAAACTAATGCATATAACTTGATTTATAATAAGAGTGTGGGAATTTGGTACCTTTACTATTTCCATCTCCATAAAGATGTACTTTTTCTTTAGGAGGAACAAGAGTATTCATTTGAGAGAGATTTCCAACAAAGTAACCAGCAAAGCAGTTGGCAGATACATAAGTGACTGGAATTTTGGCATCTTCTATGGCTTTTCTGACTTTCATTTTCTCATCAAATGATACTCTTCCAGGTTCAAGTGCATGAGTCATTCTCGAAGGATCCATACCAAACTCTGAAGGAAAAAACCTCTACTTGAAAGCAAAATGATTAAAGTCATTTTCTCAAAAACATTAGGTAAAGAAACAAAACCATCTAGATAAGAAAGTAAAAAAATACAAACAATAAACATCTTATGCTCAATAGGAAAAATATTTTTATTACAATACATTGAATAATAAACAAAATATTTAGAGGAACGACCTTGATCAATTGAGCAGTTCTAGTTACTTTCACAATAATGATATTTGTAGTAAATTTTAAATTTATGTCCAGTCCACTATTATTATTTTTCCACATTTTTTGGGTTATGACAATCGGATCACTTTTGCCGTGTAATTTATAAAGTGGGAAAAGTTTTGAATTTTCTCGTTACTACCTTAATAATGTAACCTCTATTTTCTCTTATGTGCCCTGCAAAGATTGTTGCAAATTTTTGGCTCAAAAAGAAGCATTCATATTAAATACTTCACATTTAGTAGAAATATCTAATCTTTCTATACAATCAAACGCTCCAAGTTTGTATCCCTTAAAAGTATAGTATAATTTTTTAGAGTGTGTGCCTAGATACAACAATAGTTGTTTTGCTTCAAATTTGATCTGGATTATTAGTCATCCTATCATTGGTTAGAAATAATCATTTCTCTCTCTCTCTAAGTATACCAAAAAATTTTCCCTATGATATGTGTAAGTTTGTATCTCTAATCTAATTTCATCATAGAAAACAAAAAAAAATTTGGAGTTCAAATCCAAGGTATCCTATACGAATTTTTTACAAGAAAATGAACTTTTAGACCACTTTTATTTACTGTAACTCCATTTGAAAAATCACATGTTACAAATGTTTAGGTTCTGTTCCATATATGTTGCATGTATCAATTGGCACATTGTTACTATAAGTTCTAGCTCAATGCACAAAATTATCACTTTTATTACATGATATAATAAAGATTAGACATTTTATGTTTTCTATCTTTATTATTAAGCATATTGAAGTGATAAAATATCCAAAGATGATGGTTTTATTCAAGTTATCAAAGAAAGGCATTTGATAGTCAAATTCTTGAAGTAATAAAACTTCATTCTTAATATCTCTAGTCAATAATTGGCAGTAAAACACTTGAAGAAATAAAACTCTGATATTTTGATTTTTATTATATGATACAAGAAACATTAGACATTTTATTTTAGTTTTCTTTAAAACATGAGTTCTAATTAGAATAATTTTCAAAAATATGTGAATTAATGTCTAAGATAAGTTAGAAATGAAAGTAATATATGTGCATATTGATTTTAATTAAAACTAGAGAGATAAAGGAAATAAATTTAATACATGAGTTATATGGATTAATTAATATGATTTATTTTTTTATTAAGCTGTTAAGTAGGTGGAACGAGCTCGATCTTTCAATAAAATGTGATTATTGTATGTCATTAAAATTCATAAAAAATAGAAAAGCTAATTGGATTAATAATGATATGCTCAAAATTGGATTCAAATGGATATGGTCGTTAAATGATGGAGCCCCCAAAAGTAATATGCTAACTTTGGCTAAGTACACTAGTCATATATGTTATCAAGTGTCACTTGGATTATAGGGCATTATTAGTTGTAAAAATATTTAATAACCTTACAAGTTTTTGACAAGAAGTTGAGTTAATATAAACTTATGCATTGAATCTAATTAAGAGTCTTAAATTTATTTGGTCACTGTGTTCATTAATAGAAAATCAGTTTGTTGAATTGGCTAAAACAACATCAGTAAACTTTAGTTAATTAATTTATACAATTGGTTAGTCCAGGTATCTTTTCTTATTATATATTGAGCATAAAATAAACAAAGGAAATATATAATAAACAAAATTATTAAAAGGTAATGATTTAGAATGAAATAACTAAAGAATTTATTTATTTTTTGAATCTTGATTTAACTTAAGGTTTGACTAAGCCTAACACGTAGTAACACCCTCATGCAGGATGTCTCCCTTAGTTATACTCATTCTAACTTAAAGTTAGAGAAAGTAGAGATGAAATAATAAATTAACTGTATTGCTTATTTAAATTTCCTTGTTTTAAATACACACTTAGTTTTGCTATGAAATTTGATTTGTTTTGAGATAAACAAATGTGTTCGGTTAAGCTAGAGACTACGCAAATATTGAAAATATGATTTTTCAATTGAATACAAAATCTAAGAGTTTTTTAGCCATTGAATTAATGACATGCTCAAATTCAAGGATATGACAAGTTGTCAATATAATTTGGACACTAATTCCCATATCACGTTAAACAAAAGTGTTTCATCGTCTGCATTGACTTGCAATGAGAAAGAATAAATTACAATTTCTAAGTATTTATGCATGTATCAATGGATCTTAGGTTCATGTTCTATTGACTACCGACACATATGTAAATGCATATTGATCAAAAGGTAAGTTCTCATGATCTTTAAACTTAGTAAACTTAGTCTCAGTTAATTGAAGGGAATTTTGTTCGAGGAGTTTCCATGAATTTTTGGCCAAGCAATTAGGATCAAATCGAGTTGCACCTAATCTAAAATTCTATGTGAACAATCTTAATCATGAAATGTGTCTACTTCATTGATTTTTATTAGTAAATATTTAGTCGATGTTATAAAATCTTGTCAATTTTCCAAATCATTTTGCTGTTATACAACATATATAGTTATGATTAGCTTAAGACCAAGACAATGAAAAATAAAGGAATTGAGAATTTGAAAATTCTTAAGAAATAAAAGTAAAAATGAAATCTTTGTAAGGTATTATGACCATAAATGTGTGCTTGAGAGGTTTCATTAAAAGACATATTTTGAACATCAAAGGATTGCATCTTTGAATAATACACTATTCAATCTCATGCAATTGAGAAGTGTATTAGAATTTTGTGTTCTACTTCTAATTTTTTATTTTTTAAAGATGAAAAATTTAAGAAAGTGTACTCGCTTAATGGAGAATTAAGTAATCTTCATTGATGTCCATGAAACTCTAACTGAGAATGATTGAGACAAGCTATGAATGACTTAAAAGTACGAGTTATCATAGTTTTGTACAAAAGCAAAAAATACACTACGATGTGATTTTTTCTTGTTTTTACTTAATTTAAAAAATTCAATTAATCTTTCAACAAATAACAACGATATTTATGTTGGAGTATAGACTAATAAATGCATAATGTCTCGTAAATTACCTCTAATAAAATAATATTATATGCACGAGTGTTTGGATATTAAAATAATAAACGATTGGGCAAGAAAAACGATAAACTGTGTACAAGGAGACTTCACAGCCATGTAACCCTAACATCTTGTAGGAAAATTTTCACATGCTCAACAAGAACGTGTTGAGTGACCGTGTTAGTTAATTTGAAAGAGCATAGGTTGCAACACGGTCATGTCGAGTGTCCGTGTTGCATTTATGTCTGAAAGCCAACACCCACCTTAAGCACAATTCTAATAGGATACCCATGAAAATTTATTTCCTTTATACTCAACCCACCTTATAAAACCTTAGCAAAGGGAGCTTAAGGAGAAACCATTTCGTAGATTTGTTTTCCCTAAGGTAAGGGTTCCCTTTTAAATTATCTCAGTTTGCATGGGATTGAATGCGAATGTATTATTAGGGTTTTAAAATTTGAAGTTCATGTAAGTAAATGAGTGTGTTGGTGGAATTGATGAGAGATAAAGAAAAGGTAAAAAGGTAAGAGGGGCAAAAAAAGTACATAGTTAGAGTTAGATGTAAATACGGGTCAAAATTTTGGGGCTTTAAGTATATATAGTTGGGAGTTTAAGTGGACTAAGAGAAAATACTTTAATGCATGTGTGTAATATGTGTTTTTGTACACAAGAATTCCAAGTAAGAGAAACATCAAGTACCAGAGTAGCTCAGAATTTGTAGAATTTGAGGTAAGTATATAAACTCACACTTACCTAACTGTTGATTATAAGTGCATGGTTAATTGTAGTTGGATTAATGTGAATGGATAAATGAATAAATGGAAAATGGAAACTGTGTGCATAGAATGACTTAGTTTATTTAGGGTAATGGGAAATTGTGATATTTACATAGTACTTGGTGAAATGTACAAAATGAAATGATGTAGCATGTGTTGGGTGGTTTATGATGAATCTATGGTATGTGGTTGTGAGTTGATGAGGTGTGAAGATGTTGGAAATTTGCATAAGATTGAGTTTGTGAAATGTATTTGATGTTAATGAAGTACGGTGGTAACATATACATTGATAGTTTTATGAATTGGATTGTGAATAGATACCATTCAATGCATGAGATATCATTCATGTATCATAATGCATATTGCATTATATGCGCCAATGGGTGTGTAGACACGTAGAGGCACTAACGAATGCATACTTGATTATGGGTTTCAATATGAATAAGCATCCAAGTGTATAACTCAAGGCACAAAATGCCAAGTAGAGGTTCTATTGGGAACATTAGGATTAATCCAAGAGCAACAGCTCTTAAGACACGAACTTCCATGAAAAGGATATTGATACATGAGAAAAAGTATGAAAGAGAAAAGAAACAGATTGAGTAGCATAACATTTTCTTCCTCAAGATCATGTGAATTGTGGGCATTTTAATTATATTGAGAATGAATGATGAAGTGTGATAAATATGACCGTATAAAAATGATGAAAATGGTGTGTGTGTACATTGTGGGCATGACATCACCTCATGTTTATATGGAGTGAATATGTAATGAAATGTCATTCAATAGTGCTTGGTTGAGAGGTGATAAATGATGCATTGCATGTATGTGAGAAATTAGGAGTTGTTAACTTGAAATGTGTACGAAATGCATGACTTGTGAATTGATTTGATTATGACAATAAAAGTTGGTGAATTCACATTTTTGCATGTTATATGAGAATATGAAGTGTATATGTTGTGCATGAGTCTGGTACGTGTGTCATGGTCCTTTACACAGGCTCGTGTCAACTATGAGAAACTTGTGGGAATTTGGACAATTGCCCGACATAGGGGAGTGACACTTTCCACATGGCCATGTTGGATTACAGAGGACTGACACGGTGGGCGTGGTGAATTACACGGTTCATGTTAGCTCTCAATCTTAATGCATCACGCAGATATCTTAAAGAAGAAAAAGCGGCAATACTTTGGATTTTTTTAACAAGTAATGGAGGATTAAGGAAGAGGTTGACATAACAGCCAAGGGCTTCTATGGTCATAATAAGTATTAGAGTGGAACATAGAAAGTGGAAGCACAAATGTTATTGCAGGATTAAGGAAAATCAGATTCAAAAAAGTATGGTAATGGAAACATGTGTTAAAAAAAAAAGGAATATGGGAATCCAGAACAAAAGTGGTTGATGGCAATGGAAAAGAGAATACAGAAGTGAAGCCGAACAAAATGTCGTTGACAAACATAAGATGATGACCAGGAACGAACCCAAGAAAATATTACAGTGATAACATCGAGTCTGTGAACAGATTTGACGATAGTTAGTAAGGGCACCACACATAATCGGTGAAGGCACCGCTCATAATCGAATTGACGAAACCTCTACTATAAAGAATTTTGTCGGGACTAATGGGTGCACGGTCCTCAACTGACCCTAAGTAAGTCCGTCCCTGATGATGGCACGAAAATTACAGCAGAAATTAAGACCAAAATCGGTGGAAATGAAGATTTCCAAAGCACAGGAGGTAGTGAAGATACAGTCTCAGGATTACTATACGACAAGCTTCAGAAAGAGGTTATAAATTGTAGTAAGTTTTGTGAAACTATAAAATATATTTCGAAGAAAATACTTTATGCTTAAATTAAATATACTATCATAATATACACATCACACAGCAACATGCGACTACTGTGACTTGTTAACTTAAAATGGGAGATAAACAATTATTAGTATTTTTTTTTATAAAAATGGGTACAAGGGGAGCTCAATCCCAAAGAACCCGATCAGGGAGCGAATGCCTAGCAGGGGATCCACCCAGCAGCCGGAGCTGCCAGAAGGGTCTGCAAGAAGGTCAACTCAGTGGGCGGCCTTGCGTCGTGAAACCACACTGAGCAGGAAGGGATCTCCTTCCGGACGTGCGACCACCAAGGAAGCCCAGGGCGATAGCACACCAGCAAAGTGTCGTCGGACAGATTCTAACCCAGGTTACAAGGCTGGGAAGAAATCTAGGATCCTCGACTTTACCAGTTGAGTCAAGCCTTCTTGGTAAACAATTATTAGTTTTTAATATTTTGAGAATTTTTATATCCTCTAAGACACTTGTCAATACTTTCTGAAAAAGAAATGTGAACATTAAGTGGAAAAAACTCAACTTCAAAAAAAAAAAAGCTTAATATCAGGAGGAGGTCAAAATTTGGTACCTAACAAATCGTGAAAGTTAGTTGTTCTAAAAGTTGGACTGTCTTGGTGTTAGTTTGAAACAATGATTTAAACACTTGAATTTAAGCGTAGAATGGAAGGTAGACAACTTGTGGTATGAAACACGATTGTAGCACAAGAGATATATTATTGAGACATAAAAATCGTCACATAGACTTTGTTGTTCCATATCAAGTATGACGTCAATTTCAGTAAATATTATGACTTTCACACCATTTTTTTTTTCGACAACATAATTTGAAATCATAAAGACACGTGTATGTACCATGAAATATTCTAGTTTATTTATAGCATAATATTTCGCAATGGTATATGCCTTGAAATTGTAAAATAACGTTGTATTATCTTCCCCTTTTCTGCACCGTCTTACATTTTTCTTGGTTGCTGCCCGAGGTGCATAAGAAGCGAAAAAGAAATATTAAATTTTAGGGTACTAATTGAGACAAAGAAGATGCAGTGAAAATAAATTTAAATTTTTAATTTATTTAATATAAAATAATTTTAATTTTATATAATTTATATATTTTAATTAAATTAAAAATAAATCAATGAATCTCTCTGAAAAATATCATGTTAAAATTTTCTTTTCCGAACTCGTGAATTAAGACACATTTTTACGCATCACCACTCGATCTTTTATATTTTGTTTCCATAATTTTCACTACCTAGAAAATCATGTCTTGTTTCCCACTGATACGACTTTTCTCTTATGATGGAAAATTCCAAAAGCAAAAAAAAAAAAACAAAAGATTAAAATGTTAAAAATTATTGATGATTTAGCTGTACATGAAGTCTGCTAGCTACATGATATTTCAGATAACAGTATACTGTAAAACAAATATAGTTTATTTAAAACCAAGAACAAAATTAACAATATAGATCCAGACATATTTGTAGCATGAGAAAGAAGAAAGAGAATTATTTGTATATTTAACGAGTTTCAGGCAGGTTAGATTGCTGCGTTAATGTATGGGTAATCTATTTGCATTGAAGTAGTGTCTGTTACCAATAAATTGAGAGTTAGATTGCAGCGTTAATATATACAGAAACATATCAAGTTTTATGCATACGCAAAATCCAAAATTGCCAAAGCCGGAATTTAAACGCATACCTTAATGTTTCCAGCTTCTTTGATGGCGTCAACAAGCTTGAGTTGTAACAGAAGATTGTGGGTGCGAAAGTGAACCCCAGACATGGTGCAAATCACCACATCAACCATCTTAACTGCATCTACAAGGCTTTTGTGATCTGAAAAAGAGCCCTCAACAAGGTGAGCTCCTTGCTTTTTGAAAGATAATAGCATTTGTAGCTTATCGATATCAAGGCCAATTTCTGGCCTCTGAAGGACGTAAGTGTCATGGCCTTGAGCTAAGCTGGCACTTACAATTCTCTTGCCTATGTAGCCTGTTCCCCCAACTACCAAGACTTTGCTCTTTGCCATCATATGTTTCTGTGTCTCCATTCTTTATTTGTTCATATATATATGTGTGTGTTCTTTTTTTGGAACGATATATATATTATTTATGTGTTTGTGTGGAGGAAAAGTACACATGTTCATGACAAATGCATTCATCATCTTATTCTTTTAACTTTCAACAAGTCCTTAATTTCAATATTAAAAAATCAGGAGATCATTTTCCGTATGAGGCAAGATATGTTTTTCGTCAGAGTATAAAGTCAAATTTTTTATCAATATAGTCAGACATAAATTAATTTGGTTTTTATATAAAAAGTTGTCAAAAATTAATCTATTAATTAGATTAAAATATTTTTTTATTCAAACCACAAAATACAATGGGAAATTTTACAATCCGGGTAGGAAAAAATGACCTCACACAACAAGAAATATTGATTTTCTTGTAGAAAAAGAAGAATAGTCTTGTACACAATAATTATTGTCCTTAAAAAAATTATGTCCCCATTATTTTGTTGATGGTATATGAGCATATTTCTTCTAGGAATAAACAAGACAAAGACTATTTCTTGAGACCACAATTCTAGAGAAATATACTAGAACGTTTAGTAAGTAAATATAATTGTAACCAGAAAACTATAAGTGATATGCATATTCATAAACCATAAGAGTCAATGTTGTGAAAGTGTACACCCTTTACATGTAAAAGTGTGACTCTTAGAAAGTATACAACTTTACATGTAAATATGTAACTCTTGGAATAAAAATAAAACTACATAACTCTTGAAAAGTATATAACTTTATATATTGATCACCTTGTTAGTTTTTCATAATGGGATATAATAACTAGTAACTATAACAACATTTCTAACTATGCTTTTTTGACAAAAACAAATTCGTTTGAAATGTTTCGACAAATTCTGTCAGAGAATCGATCCATGGAATTATTTTGAAAAATTTTGAAGGTGGCCGAAAAAGAAAACATATTGGCCAGAAAGAAATATGCTAAAATTTACCTACAAATTTTTTGAAAATAAATGGCGAAATTAGTTGAGAAAATCCTAACAAAAATTTCCGAAGAAAATCATCACTAATTTCCATCAAATTTAGTTGGAAATATTTTATATATATACCCTTCACAAATTTCAACAATTCGCAAGAAAAAAGTTTCTGTTGAAAAAAAATCCAAAAAAATACATTGTAAGGCGTACGAGAAGGTGCAAAATAATATTCCTCAAAGTCAGATCACAATTAAATTTGTATTATTTTCCAGTGTACTTTTTATTTACTAATTACATTGAAAGTATGTAAGATGTAGTTTGTTTGAATTATCATTGAATGATTTGTAGTATTGTGTTATGTTGAAATTTATTAGTTGTTGCATTGTGTTAGTTTTCATCGTGCTCAACAATTATGAAGTTTATAATTTGTATCTTGTGAATATATATATATATATATGAAGTTATAATATTGTGTTGTGTAGGAATCTTTTCAAAGAATAAATAATTAATTACTCTGTTTTTTTATTGGAAACACTTAGAAACCTCTCTAAATCATTCACATCTTTAAGTTTTTTACATAAATTTCCTAAATCCCATTTCTATCAACACCAATTTTACAAAAATTTGAAACATACAGGCTAAAAAAATCGGAATTATAAGTCTTAGTGATTTACCTTATTGTTCCTTCACTTACTCATTAACTTTTCAACCAAATTTTGAAATTATTGGTGAGATTTGATCTAGAATTATTTTTTGAGAGATTATGGGATTTTGAGATTGACTTTGGTGGTATATGTTTGCTTTATCATATTTATTCATTTTTATTTTAATTATTTCCAAAACTAATATATGAATATTCAAAATTATACACCAAAATATGAAATCAAATGCTATGATGTGCTTTTCTATTAGTTTTTTTATCCCTTTTTGTCTTATTTTGAATATAAATTTTACGGATTTTACATGTGTTCTACCTACCAACCCTAAGGAATTATGCCAGCAACTATTTAAGTAGGTTAGGGTTTGAGTTTTTTAGTCTTGTTCAACTAGAAGATTCAAGAAATCCTGTTTTATGATTATAACCTTTTTATTTTGCATATTCTCAACTTGAGATAAAAAGTCAAAAAATAGTAGCCTTGTTTGCCCAAAAATGTATCGCATGTGAGAGTATAGGAGAGTCACTTGAGGGTAGTCCTTCAATCAAAACAAAATAGTATTTTGGCATCAAAGAAAATTAAAAATATTTAATTTTCTCTCTCCATTCTAAATATTATGGTCATGGTTTGATGGGTGTTGAATCCACCAAACTAGTTCCTACTCAAAAGCCTGAAGTCAATGGCGAGTAGGGTTGAATCCACATGGATTGATTAAGTCTTGTTCAATTGTCGGAAGCTCAAATAGAAAATAATCAATTGAAATAAATCAATAGAATGAAATAATAGTAATAAAAACCAATATCAACAAAGATCTAGTTCCGTTAATTATCCATCTTATCGGAAAATTCAATCATAAATAACAAAAGATGATTAACGCATTACTACAGACAAGTTATAGTTATCGACAAACGTCAAATAACCAATCTTCACCTAATTTGTCAGTAATTCCAAGACACCCCTGTAAATTACTTGTCTGATTAAACAAATAATCTCTAGGACAACCTAGAAGATTTAATTCATCAATCGCATTAAAAACTATAAAGACCTTGCCCAAACCAACAGATATGTAAACTTGCAATTCATTTAAGTAAGATTATTTCAATCCATTAATGGCGTACCATTAACTTGTCACTTATGTTAAAATACACAATACAACGACTACGCACTAACTGACAGATTATTGCTATGTTAACTAATTTAACTGGCCACATTAAATCAATAAAATAGAATCAACATAGGAATGAAATAAATGAAACAATAATATTAATGAAAATTGGTTAAGAATCTCATGAAAATACCAAAGTAAGACTTTAAACTACCAAAACCAGAATAGAAATTTAGCTGCTCATGGTAGTAATTATCCTAGAGTCTTTGTAGAGAAAATATTGAATGGTGGCTCCTCAAAACTGAAAAGAGACTTAGAGCTAGCCCTAATAAAAAGTCTAAATTGTGCTTGTATAGTCTATTATAAAATCTAATTGAAATAACGTCGAAAATAGCCTTGGTCTTCTTAATTTCCCTAAAAACTGCTTTTGCTCCTTCGAATCAATAGACAACACACAGTCCAGTCTCGAGTACGTGTTATGAATTTTGAAAGATTTTTCTAAAGTGGTGAAACACGCATCAATGCAATGCAAACAAAATAAAAAAATGTAAATAGAAATAAAAATAAAAATGAAATGGACAATAATACAGAAAGTTTAATATGCAAAATGAAAAGAAAATTTCACCCTACCCAAACTTAAGAGAATACAATGTCCTCATTGTAAATAAATAAATTAAATTTAAATTAAAGTGAGGAAAAAAATGTCTCTCTGTGTGTCAAGGATTGCATGGTTGTGGAGGAAGTAATCTTTCTTGTTTTTGCATTTATATGAGCTAACTACACATGGTCATAGTAGACTATGCGTTTTGGGTGAGACCACGTGTTTGTTGGTTTTCGAGAGTACGCGTTGTGGGCACGGCAACACATACTTTATTATCCATTGTGCGTACTCATGCGATAACACTGCAAACGAGAAACTGCACTCAATTTCTTCTAACATTTGTTGTTAGAGTTGTAAGAAACAATCTCACAAACTCTACCCACACTTAGGCATCAAAACACTTTATAAATAAACTCCAAAAAGACAACAAAAACTAAAAATAAAAATAGAAATGATAATTAAAACTGAAATGAAATAATAGTAAAAACACTTGGGTTGTCTCCTAAGAAGCGATCCTTTAATGTCTTGTTAGCTAGACAAAATGACATTAATCATGTCAAAATAATTGGATCGTTGGGACATATTGTCTCGACCCTATAAAGCTCAGATTTCTCACCAAATGACTTTATCCTCCTCAGATAATCTCTAACTACAATATCAAACTTCTTTGTTTCTCTAATCTCAATGTCAAATGCTAACAATTGTAAAATCCATTTAGGAAAACAAAGATTAGCATTTTCCAAGAATTTTTGCTAGATGATCCTTCCCTATTTTGTTGATCTTTCTGATGAAAGTTATCTCTATTCTTTTTAACACATGTTCGTATGGCCTAATTTGAGGAGGACTAAAATTGTATTTGAAATCAAAATTAAATCCATCTTTATTCTCTCTTAATCGTTGGTCAAAAATATGGAGGAAGTTGGAGAAAAATTTGATTTTATCTTTATCATACTTATCTTCTTACTATAATTCAAATACTTCCCTTGATCTTCAATATCATGATTTGCATAAGGCGTGTCCCAAACATCCTTATTTACTGTAAAATCACTTTCTTGATCTCTATGACATGATAGATAAGTTCGAATGAATGACCTAATCATTCCATTCGGGTGCAGTCGCACTCTTCCCAATCTTGCCTATCAAGCGATCAGTGATATCTTCTGTCATTTTATGAGAGGGTCAATTCCTTCACTTTACTCATGCTTGTAGTTGTAATCCATAACATACCCAACCATACTCATACTTGTCAGCCTTTTATGGTCACATTAGGCATATGTCAAAGTATAATAAAAATCACAATATTTCAAGTTTAAGGACAAATATTTGATATTGCCAATAATGATCGCTATCCAAATATAATGTCCCGCATTGTACCAATGATCTTTGTTAGATATCCCACATATCTGTGACCTATAGAATATGATCACCTACAAAGCTCATACTATTAATTCATTTCCATTACCATGGAAACAAATGACTAGGGATATTTAGAATGTTAATCACAGAACTTCTAGATCCTACTATCAATATCCTCAACCTTGATACCTTAAGTGTTCAATCAACATTCTTGGATAGTTTTATCATACACATAACACATGTCAATGCATGAACTAATAAAACAATGTCTCACAATTTTATTAATAAAAAATAAAAAGTTACAAATAGTGAATTGGGCTAGGGCTTACACAAATAATGCCTCACCCGAAACCTTGATCATACTCACATGCCCTCTATCGATGATTTTTCAAATAAGATGGAACTTCTTGAGTATGTGTTTGCATAGACAGTGATTTCTAACCTCCTTTGCCTGTGTGATAGCCCCATTATTATCACTCAAAAGCTCTAGAGGATCTAGGATAGATGGGAAGTCCATCTTAGAAAGAATTATCCCTTGTTGTAAGGGTAACAATCCCTTCTTGGATTGTTCCATACTAAACCGCTTCAGTATCTTATTTATGTACCTTTCTTGACTTAGTCCCAAGAGACACCATGATTTATCTCTATAGATCCTTATGCCAAGTATAACATCAGATTCCCTTAAGTCTTTCATTGAAAAATAAAAATTCAACAATTGCTTAACTTGTTGCAATGCTAAAATGCCATTCTAATAAGTAGGATGTCATCGGCATATAACACAACGAACACTACTGTGCTCTCACTAAAATTTTAATATACATAAGGCTCATCATCATTCTTGGTGAATCCAAACACCTTAATGGATTCATCAAAATAAACATTCCAACTTTTAAATGCATGTTTAAGTCTATAAATGAACTTCCTGAGCTTGTATACCTTATTAGAATTTTTACGATAGATAAATCCTTCAGGTTATTTCATGTAAACATCTTCGAGGGGGTTTTCATTCAGGAAAGTCATTTTGACATCCATTTGCCATATCTCATAATCCATATATGCTACTATGGCAAATAAAATCCTAATGGATTTGAGCATAACTACTAGCGAAAATTTTTCATCATAGTCAATACCATGAACTTGTTTGAAACCTTTTGCCACTAGTCTACATTTGAAGATACCTCCTGCCTTCTCTTTGAAGATCCAATTGCATTCAATTGCCTTAGCACCTTCATGTGGATCAATCAAGTCACAAATTTGATTATCATACATCGATTGCATTTCAAATTTCATGTCCTCTTGCCATTTTTTGAATTAGGACTCTCTATGGCCTCTTAGTAAGAAGTAGGTTCATCATGATCAATGATTGTGATATCCTGTTCGTCAATCGCAATGAACCCATACCTTTCAGGTTCTTGACATATCCTATAAGATCTTTTAGCTACTTATTAAATGGGCTCTTGTTCCATAGCTTCTTATGGAGTTAAGAACATTTCCTCACTATCCTCTACAAGAATATATGTATCTACATTCTCTTGTAAAACATTGAGTTGTAAACTACTCCCATTGCTTACATTAAGAACAAATTCTTTCTCTAAAAACACAATAGTCTGAGCAACAAACACTTTGTTCTTACTAGGATTATAGAAATAGTATCCCTTAGTTTCCTTAGGATACCCGACAAATAAGTATTTGTCTGACCCCCAAATTCGACTAACACTCAATTTATATTTATCTCTTAAAAGTGGTACTCAAACTCGAAATCCAAGGTTTTGAAATAACAATTTAAAAATTAAATATGGGACTATAATAAAAATCATTTATCCATGTTCGATTGACAACTCAATTATAAAAGTTTGGCAAGGAAAGAAATAAAATAAAACCCAAACTCAATACAACCCATAAAAAAAATAAGTATAGATGCATTTACGATGTTCAATACATAGGCATGACATTAGTTTCGGTTAAATCCTTAGTGCACAGCCCACCGTAGTTCTTCGGTCCTTCTGGTAGCAAGATCACTATCCCACCTCCATTGTATCCCTCACGTCCCTGCCCACACGGCAGGTATAAAACACCAGTGAGTTGCGAAACTCAATAAGCAACACTTACCGACATGGACAACTTCCCTAAACCTTTGACATTCATACATATATGTATATATATCAGTACATTTCATCACTCAAGGTAAATGCCTCAATCATGCATTCAAGCCATTTTACATTTATTCCAAGCATAAACATTAGTGAACACACTCAAACATGAAATATGATCACAATGAACACATACGAACAGATTTGCACAGGAAATATGGTAACAATGAAAATATGTGAACAAATTTACCATGCACACATATAAGCATGTTTCAACTCGTGCGGCCAGAGATCCACACGTTATGGAAAGATGACTACGCGTTGTGATCAAGGACTA
>CANYCX010705725.1:0-11904 GCA_948193385.1 Breynia disticha f. nivosa
ACAACAAATCCACCTCCGTGTGAAAGTAACATCAAAACTGGAGCCTTAACTAACCTCTTCTTCAGTTCCCAAAAACTCATTTCACATTTGTCATTCCAGACAAATGGAACATTCTTCCTCAACAAGGATGTCATCGGTCTAGCTATCCTTAAAAAATCCTCGATAAAACGACGATAATATCCTGCCAAACCCAAAAAACTACGTACCTCTTATATGTTTATCAAAACTTGCCATTCTTGCACTGCTTTTATCTTACTAGGATCTGGTTTCACTCTCTCTACTGAAATCACATGTCCTAGAATGATAACCTCAGACATCCAAAACTCGCATTTGCTAAACTTAGCATACAACAACACTATTTCTTTCAGTACATCGAGCACAATACGGAGATGTCTCTGATGCTCCTCCCTATCTCTCGAATACACCAAAACATCATCAATAAAAACCACAACAAACTAATCTAAATAAGGCTGAAATACCTTATTCATCAGTGCCATACATATCGCTTGTGCATTCGTCAACCCGATTGGCATAACAATGAACTGGAAATGCCCGTAACGAGTCCTGAAAGCAGTTTTCTCAATCGAGCTATCCTCAACTCTCAGCTGCCAATACCCTGATCTGAGATCAATTTTTGAAAATACAGTAGCTCCCCACAGCTGATCAATCAAGTCGTCTATCCGAGGCAACGGATATTTATTCTTTATTGTCACTTTATTCAGCTGAAAATAGTCGATACACAATCGCATACTACTGTCCTTCTTCTGAACAAACAATACTGGTGCTCCCCAAGGTGATACGCTAAGTCGTATGAAACCTTTCTCTAATAACTCTTCCATTTGTCGTTTCAACTCATGTAACTCAACAGCTGCCATCCTGTAAGGTGCAATAGAAACTGGTGCTGCTCCCGGCACAGTCACTATCCTGAAGTCAGCCTCTCGTTATGGTGGCAATCCCAGTAACTCGCCAGGAAATACCTCAGAATACTCACAAACAATCTTTACAACTCACACCTCTAATACAAGTTGACTCAAATCAACTACTGAAGCAAGATAGGCATCATAACCCTCTCGTATCATCCTGGAAGCAATAACCGCTGAAATCAGGCAAGAAGGAATAGTCTTCCTTTTCGCCTACTAATAATACACATCTGTCACCTTCAATCTTAATCATGACTTCTTTCGAATAGCAGTTGACCATAGTACAATTTCTGGATAGCCAATCCATACCTAAGATAACCCCGAACTCTGCCATCCTCAAAACAATCAAATCTGCTAAATACGTCGACTCGCCAATATGTAACTCACAGTGTCGTAAAATATGTCTCACCAACACTATACCACCAGCAGGCATTAAAACAGAAACAGTATAACCCAGACGCTCTATACTACCTCCAATATGGTCTATAACTGACTCATTCACAAACGAGCACGTAGAATCTTGATCAATCAATACTGAAGTAGTATATGTAAAGATAGAAATAGTACCAGTGATCACGTCTGGATCCTCTACAGCACTCATCTCTAGTCTAGCATAAACTCGGGCCTGTGCTGCTGACCCTAATGGTGCTGCTGCTCCAGTAGATCCACCTCCTCTATCTGAACCAACTGCTACACCTCTGGCAGCTGATCCACCCCTAAAAGTAGATCCAGAAGCTCTGCCACCTCTACCTCTAGCAGTACCATTAGAAACTGCAGGCTTGGTCTCACCTACACCACTTTGTCAGGATACCTCAGTAGCCTGTATACCTTGTCTTTGTGGGAAATCTCTAGAAAAATGACCAAACTGACGACAAGTATAATAATTTCGATCATCCCTGTCAGTATCTGTACCTGTACCACAGCCCGAAACAATAGGAGGTTCAGTGGAATAACCTCTACCACCTCTAGCTCCTCTCCCAGACTGTCTGCCCTGACTACCACCTACTTCTCTCGGTGGCCTAAAATCTGTCTTCTTCTCTTTCTTCTTTTATATACTAGAACTACCTGAGATCATATATCAATTATCTCCAGCTTTATCACCCTCTGCCTCTAACTCCTCGACTCGGATAACTGTCTCAAGCAGTAACTCGTAGGTCAAAGGTTTCATCGCAATCCTGTCTCGAATTGGATACCTCAGACCTCTCTCAAATCTATCTCTTCTCTTTTTATCTGTGTCAACATCCTCTTGAGCGTAATGAGATAACCTAGTGAACTCTGCCTCGTACTCAACCATTGTCATCTCCTTTTGCTTCAACTCTAGAAATTCTATCTTTTTTGTCTGATAATGTGGAGGAGTGTACTTATCAGCAAATCTCCTCAGAAAATCATCGTAAGTCAACACTGGAGGATCTCTCTAACTATCTGGAATCGACTCCAACCAATTCCAAGCTGCTTTCTCGAGAAGAGAAGTGGTATACCTCAATTTCTGCTCTGGCGTACATCTCATACACGTTAGAATCATCTCTATATGCTTGAGCCAGTCATCAGCCTCAGCTAGATCAGTAGTACCCTCAAAAGTCTTCACCCCCTGCTTTCTTACCTTTGCAAAATTTTTATCAATATTGAGATTCTGGCTACCTGAAGCTCTACTCTGATCCCGCATCATTTTCTACATCATCTCCCAGAACATAGCATATGCAGGATCGTACAGAGGTATTTGCATAACAGTGTATGCTGCTGGCTGTGTCATAGGTTGCTTTGGAGATACTTGGGCTGAACCCTGCCCCTTGACTGAATCTCTGGACTCTGCAGTGTGCTCAAAAGATACGTCGTCTATCTGCTCCATCTGCTATCAAAAACAAGTTCAAAAATCATTTCAGATTTTCAAATCACAAATCGGATTTTCAAGATCACAAAGCATGAAAATCTTTGGCACAGTCCGCAGAGAATTTAATCCTTGCTCAAATACCACTAAATGTGATTTTTAAATTCCAATTTTCCTGATAAACATTATAATTTAGAGATATGATATGAAATCAAACCTAAAAATATATACACGTTCATTTAGTAAATCTCAGCCCAGTCTATTAAAGTTTCAAATATCAAACAACAGCGAAAAAAAATAAGTTTGAAAGCATTTCAAACTAAAAGTCGCGTGTATATATAGAAATGTACAATATGTACAAAATCAAAATATCAAAAATAAAAACTGGAGCTCGACCTCTGACGTAAGTTCGGAGAACACTGATCAGCTCTTTGGTCCAGTAACAGGCAGCTATCTACGATCTGCATAATCATTTAAAACAATAATGGGGTGAGTATAAACAATATTCAGTAAGTATTCTTAGCTTTTAACTTAAATGATGTGTAGGGAAAAGCATAAATTAGCACGAGGACGTGCCTATCTATCTTGTCCCTACGCATCCCCGAATTCCAGACAAATAGTTTCACAAAGATATCAATTAGAACACAGCGTATAAACCACACAGGTTTATAACTCAATTCAGAACACAACATTATAATAATCTAGCACACAACCTCAATACGATCACACAGATCACAACAACTTTCAATCAAGATCGCACACAGCAAATACAAACCACACAGGTTCAATCGTATCAATCCTTAATCATAAATATATGAATGTAATGTATGAAATGAATGCAAATGTAATTCACACAGAATGCCCTGGGTTTTGTCCATCATCACACACAGTAGAGGTATGGGATATATCCTGAGCACACATCTCTGAGCAAAGCTCATAAATACGAACCATAACACACAACAGTCTAGGATAACACACAGTAATCCTTTATCCACACAGGAATCATATTTCTTGCCACACAGGCTCGTGTCACACAGATATGTGATATGTAAATGTATGAATGTAACCAATAGGAATATCATTCATATTCGCACACAGCATTGAATGGCATTCATTCCACATATAGCACAGCATATAACATAGCACACAGTAGAGCACACATCACAACATTCATCTCAGCTCACACTGAGCAAATCAGATAATACCACTCAAGTATTCAATCAATATCCAATCAAGTAATACCAGATAAGTAAACAATTCATTTCGATCAAACATAACTCGTACCATTTCCATTATCAATCTCAAAGCAAACATCTCATATTCACTATAATTCATCTAACAACTCAACATTTCATTATAGGCCAACTACCTTTACTTTGCTTAATCACCATAACTCAAAATCAATTACGATCCAGTTTTGTAAGCGTAAGAAAACTTACTTCGAAATCAAGCAAAAACAATAATCAAACACTGGCTCAATAATCACCCAGCTGTCGTATAGATTCTCCTATACGAAATTAACCATATACAATACATTACTATCCAATTCAAGTGTTGATTCTAGCTTTAGAATCATTAAAACATCATTTGGAAACCATAAATCATCTATATGTCTACCATTTCTAACAATCTTTCCTAAAACCAATCTTACTCAATTCCATCTCTAAATCATTCACAAGGATTAATTCAACTCCCTACACTTAATCACAATATTTGCAGCAACCATTTCTATTCACTATATAAGAATTCAACAAGAATTCATGTTCAACACCAACCATTTGTAAACCTAAAGTAAACCTTAGGTTTATACCCTTTTTCCATCAATTTTTTCACATAAACTCATTCTAACATAAACCTAAACTCATTTCCAACTTCTCGACACTATAATTCAGCAATTCCAGCAATTCAACACAACATTTATATCCACTTAATCTAGCAAACTTCAATTCATAACATAAATAAACCATAACACCTTACTATCATCTTACCTTAATCAGCTTAAGCAAGAAATCACACTCCCAAATCAGTTTATCTCACTCAAGAATCACTCCTCTGCACTTTATCTGCTTCCCTAGGGTTTTTACTGAAGTTTAGATGTATGTTTTCTTAGATGTCGAAAGAATCGAGTGATTCTTATATTTTTTCCAGAAAACAGCACGCCACGCGTGGTGGAATGTGACTATGCGTGGTGGTAACGACCACGCGTACTTCCCTTTCCACTGTGCGTACTTTCCAATTTTCCGATTTCTCCGATTTTCTTCAATTGTTTTGTGTCAACCTTATATCGAACTTTCATATACCTTTATATATTAATGTTTAAACACTTATTTATCATAATTTACGACTAAAAATATCCAGAATGTTACAATGGTGCTATTCTCTGACTTCAGTTTCTCATTTTCTAATTTCAGTTGCTCATTCTCACACTTAAGTCTTCTCAACTCTTCATGCAAAGAATCACATTCCTCCCTGAACGTATCTTGATTTTGCAAACGATGGTCAATACTCAACCCTTGAACACATGTAACATCCAAACGTTGAGCCACCTTGGCAATTTCAGTCACAAAAATTTCCATTGCCTTAAAATCACAATGAAAATACGACTTCTCATCTGGTGGAAGAATGGAAGTAAAAAGAAGCCTGTGTGCAACACCAGGCATGGTAATAGAATCTGAATTAAGCAAGCCAGGATCCAAGTTCATCTTTTCTCCGTCTAAAGCTTTTTCCAAGGAAGGATGAAGAAGACAACTATCCTTTTCTCTATGAATCACATATTCTCTAACATCAAGATTTTGAGAATCACGAGAATCCTCTGTAGGAACTATGGAAGAATGTGATCAAGAAGAATCTCCCTTGATAGATCTATCAATCTTTCATCTAGGAACAACTTGAGATCTTTTCCAATGTCGAGAAGAAGAATCTTCACCATGAGATCCAGATATAGCATTCCTCTCATAAAAAGGTCTTTTTTGAAGATCTCTGAGGAATCTCATCACCTTTACGCTTCAAAGAAGCCTCTTACTGTTAGCTGCTTGTTGGAAGAGATACTTTCTTGTAGAAGACATACCTGACACAATAAATACAATTCACACAAAAATAATAATGTTGATAGTACTTAACAAAAATGAACATAATTAACCTAACATACTAGAGGAAGAGGGATTTAATTCTAAAGAAACATCAAAAGCTGCAGTATTGTCTCCTTCCATGTTAGCATTAGGTGATAAAGGATAAACTGAACACGCTTCAAAAGTTTGAGCAGTGCTCGCAGAGAAATTGCTGTCATTTGAAGTCTCACTAAGTGTGTCACTAAGAAGAACCACAAGGGTAGGAAGATCGCCAACAGGAGGAAAACCACACCTGGCACTTAGCATATTTTCTGGTGTGGCAAGCGATAAAAAAGATAGCTTCTCCCCAGAACATAAAGCATATATCTTAGCTGTATAGTAGTGTTTTAATTTCTCTACCTTGGGACTATAGAAATTCTATCCCAACACCATTCTAATGGACAATGCCATTGGTCTTTAGGAGGAAAAATAATAATCAAGTAACGATCATGTTTTGTAGGTGGTGAAGGAATATCATCAATAAAAATTTCAACTTCGGACAGGGGATGAAGGGTCTAATTACCGAAAAAAATTCTAAATTTAGTAAATTGGAAAAGCCAATGCAGTAAGTCAATAGATGGCTCAACTTTCTTCGAAGAACACAAAACATGAAATCCGATCAGATATGCCCATTCTTTTGAATGAAACTGAAAAGGCACCAAGTTCTTTTCACGAAGAAATTCAGAAGCAAAATTCGGTAGAGGAAATCTCAAACCAATTTGTAAACTAAACTCTTGCATAGCGAAACTCTTTGGAGGAACAAAGGTCGGACATGAAAGATTATCCCACATATCAGCAGAGTTTATAACCCAATCCCATGAAGAGAAGCCATACTCTTGATGAATACAATCCAGATCATTGTAAGTGAGTAAAGAACTATAAAAGTCTTAGGCTACAGCTTCGTTCTTTGCTTGGAGCGAGGGAAGACAATGACCAGCTTTTGATGCCTTTTTAGTACGCATAATGAAAAAGAAGAAGAAGAACAATCTACCTACGAGGGATGGAGAAGATTTCAGCCGAAATATATCCCCGCTTAAAAGAAAACCTAAAATAACAATAAAAAAGAAGATTAGAAAACAACCAAATCAACACACAAGAATGGCATAAAGGCAGTAATCGTCTTTTGGCGAGAAACACAAGTCTTTTAGTGAGAAACACAAGTCTTTTGGCGAGAAACACAAGTCTTTTGGCGAGAAATACAAGTCTTTTGGAAAGAAACACGAGTCTTTTTTCGCAAGAAACACAAGTCTTTTTCGCGAGAAACAGTCTTTTGGCGAGAAAAAAATCTTTTGGCAAGAAACACGAGTCTTTTTCGCGAGAAAAACAAGTCTTTTTTGCGAGAAACAGTCTTTTGGCGAGAAACCGTCTTTTGGCGAGAAAAAATAAAGAAAATAACACCAAAAAATTATCAAAGAATGAAGACTAAGAAAAACTTACATATCTTAACTCCAAAGGAATCACCAAAAACTCCAAAGAAAGCTAATTGAGATCAACAAAATCTTCAAAGAAAGCTTATTGAGCCTCCAAAATTGATGAATTGAGTATCAAGCAAAATGCTGCATAAACATAGCAAAAGATATTTATATTCCATGATCAGAGTCTTGGAGAAAATTGTGTCAACGAAGAAAAATAAGGTTCATATCTCAATAAACAAAAAAAAATAGAAGACCTTACCTTTGGTAATCCAAACAATTTTGGATTGGGAATGAAGTCGGCAACTTAGCAAGAATTAAAGAAAGGATATGTGGTTAGACTGCATCCAACGTGAGAACAAGATAAAAAACAAATAAAGAAAAAGAATGAGTGTAGGAATGATTACCTTTCTTCACTGCATTCAATGAATTAAAAGTTAGAAAAGATGCTTGTCTTTCTTCAATAAAAAACGGAGGTGGTGGCCACAAGATTGTGTCTGCGTTGGTTTCTTTAAAGAAGATATATATATATATATATATAGTTTAGGTTGCGTGCATGAACACAGAACCAAGAATAAGAAGATGTGTGTCTACAAGATGCAGTTGTGCTTCCTTTTACGAGATTACAGCAAAAGAGGAGTCATAATTTTAATAGGAAACAAACTACAAAAAAAAATACTATTCTGTGAGAAATTATTATTTTGATTATAATTTTAGTTGAAATAATGGGCCCTATAATTAAAATAAGATCCGTCTTATTTTTTAAATTGGATCCATCAAATTGCGGCAAGCCTTCTAAAGACATTAACTTCTTATCCAGGAGGAGTTATTAGCCCGCAAAATATCAAAGCGAAGCTCGACAAAAAATCTATAACATTATATTATCAATTACTCCTATATTTGGGAAACCCAAACGTAGGAGTGGGGAGCTACTGTTATAGGCTATACACCACGTGTATATTAATAATAAAGTCTAAAACATGCATTTACAAGAACCAGTCAGATACAATTGCTCATTGAAGATACGGTGTATCTTATTTCAAATATTGAATATTCAATATTCAATATTGAAATTAAAGTTGAATTCAAAAGTTAAATGAAGATACATCTTAACATCACATGATGCTTTTATATGTCTATAAATAGACCTCTTGCTCTCCATTTATGGTACGTACAATTTTACTACTGTTACTCAGCAGAAATCATCACTCAAATACTAACTTAAGCATCGCAGTGCAATCGGGAGAACAAACTCTCGACTCTCTGACTTTCTATTTTGGCAGATCTTACTTTGGAAGTGACGTTCAAAATTATTGTTGTTTAGGCAACAACAATTATATTTAAGTGAGCTAGACTACTCACCTGTCAACTAAAATACTTAGACCTCTGAAAACTTTGGTCCTGCCTTGATCGTCTGGTATATCGTCCTATATATACCATATATAAATCTTTCTATAAGATCTTATATAACGATAATTATAATGCATGGCCCAAAAACTTTATTACTTTTTCTTCTCGACTTTGCAAACCCTAAACCTAACCCTATAAATTTCTAAATTCGTTTTAGATCATTAATTACTAGATTTTAGTCAATTCTAACTTAATTCTATTCATTTCAATAATCAATTCATTAATAAAACTACAATAAACTTCGAGTTTTACCTGATTCCAATATAACAATAGTTTTCGACTCGAGATTATGATCGATCTGATAGTTCGAATCAATTCCCTCATTTAATCTCTTAATCTCTCACTCAATTCTCTCTCTAGAACCTTAACCCTTTCTCTCTCTGGTTCTCTCTCGATCTTTGCAATATCTTGAAGATTCTAAGTAACTCTCGAGCAAACGAAACATATATTTTTTCACCAGAATAGAGAAGTACTTGTGGTGGGCGTGGAGTACGAGTGGTCGTGCCCACCAAGCGTTTTTCCTCCCTGACCACGTGAAGTTCTCAATTTTTATGCTTCCATGGATTATTTAGTCACTTAACATTAACCATCCATCAACTTTTTATCAACCTTCCTTAAGCTTGTTTTAAATCATTTATTTTCTTCATTTTATCACCTAAATTATTATTTTTGTTAAACATTTTACTTACTACATTAATTACGTGATTTCAGGACGAGAATGTTACAAATCTTCTCTCCTTAAACAATTTTGTCCTCAAAATTCAATTCTATTTTTGTTTTTACCGATATCTATCTTATATGTTTCTATATGCAAATGCAATTACTTATTATAAATAAAATATACCTGTGAAGAGTTGTGGATATTCTTTTCTTATTTTATCCTCTATTTCCCATGTTGCCTCATCTAGATTATAATGTTCCCAGAAAACTTTAACCATTGCAATTTGTTTGATTCTTAGCTGTTTCATTCTATGATCCATAATTTGAACAGGTTCCTCTCTATAGGTTAGGTTTTTTGAAATTTGTACTTCTGATTCTGGTATAACATAGGTAGGATCTGACCTATTTCTCCTAAGCACACTCATATGAAAACATCATGAATTTGTGCTAACTCTGTAGGTAGAGCAAGTCTATAGTCCAAAGGACCAATTCGCTCTATAATCTCATGTGGTTTAACATGTATGGGACTCAGTTTTCTTTTATTTCCAAATCTCATCACTCCTTTCCAAGGAAAAACCTCTAAAACACCTTTTCTCCAACTTCATATTCCATTTCTCTCCTATGTTGATCGTAATAACTCTTCCCTCTATCTTCTGTAACTTTTAGTTTACTACTGATCAGCTCAACCTTTTCAATTATTTCTTGCACAAGTTTAGGCCCTTCAAATATTTCTACCCCTTCCCTGTTATAGTAAATTGGACTTCTACACTTTTGTCCATATAAAGCTTCATACAGTGCTATACCAATTCTACTATGATATTGATTGTTGTAAGAAAATTCCATCAATGGTATGTACTAATCCCAAGAACCCTGAAACTCCAAAATACAAGATCTTAACATCTACTCTAGAGTCTGTATAGTCCTCTCTCTCAGCCCATCAGTCTGTATGTCAAAATTCGTACTGAAATTCAATTTTGTACCCAACGCACTCTGTAATGTCTGCCAAAATCTGGAAGTAAATTTAGGATCTCTAGATGATAATATGAACGTAGGAATACCATGTAATCGGACTATCTCTCGTATGTACAACTCTGCCAACTGTTCAAGAGAGATTGTAACGCCCCAAAAAATGTTTAATTCTAGGTATATTATGTTTGGGATAATTTTGAAGTGTGTTGGTTTAGAGTTATGCATGTTCAGAATCGAAAGAAGTCAAAAAATGCCAAGTATTGCAGACTACAGCAAAATAACGTATGTTATCTTGAAGATAAACATACGCTATTTATATTAACGTATGCCATAACCATTGAATAACATACGTTATTCATATTGGATAGACCAATTTTTGGGTTTTATTAACATACGTTAATTTTGAAAATAAACATATGTTAACGGGCCTTGTACGTGTCATTAAATGGCCGACACACTTCCAAACCGTGCCATAACTCACCCCCAACTACCAAAACACTCTCCAAACATCCTCTCCATCATTCCTTGCCATTCCAAACACAAAACCTATCCTAGAACAACACATAGATTAACAACGTTTTCAGCCTCAAATCAAGCCTTCCTCTCTCAAAAGGTCTAAGTTACGAGAATCAAGGTAAACTTCCAATCTCGAGCTAAAATGTGTTGTAAAATAGGTACATCGGGTAGGGTTTTGTTGGGTTTTCAGCATAGAACATGATTCTACAATCCATTAACCCTAAAACATATATTTTGGTGAGATTTAAGAGATTAGGGTTTTAGGGAACTTTGGGGATTTGGGTAGAAATCCATATAGGGGCTGAAATTATGTACATTGTGTGTAAAATGATTGGAAATATGATTGTATGTGTGTAGGGAACGATATTCGGAACCCGACTCGGGAATCGGGTGACTGATTGGTCCTCGGAGCCCGAGGTAAGTGTGTTTACCGCTTACTTGGATGCGATTTATTTATGAATGATTGTTCATTGTATGCTTGATTATTTCTTGATGTGAATTGTAAAGGAATTATATGGGAAAGAATGAAAATTTGTATGTTAAGTGGAAAAGGGCTTACTAATTAGATGAAATCTTCTAAATTGATTGAATGTGAGTTGTTGGCTTGCTTGGAATGTGTTGTAATTCCTTGAAATGTGTAATGTGATGTATGAAATGATTGAGATATGAATTGAGGCTTGAATGGTACCATTTATGCAAGATGTTCATTTATGTTAAGTGTGTGAACGGCTAGAGGCCTTGTTGTAAAATGGATTGCATCTCATTCATTTTGATTCATGTTAAAGTGTGTGAGCATCATTGCATGATGGCATTGATATATGAGGGGTTTGTCCCAAACATGCATAAAGATTGAGTGAAGTCTCTCCTTACTAAAAAAAAAGGGGTTCGGCCCAAATATACGAAAGGATGAGTGAAGTCTCTCCTTATACGAAAACAAGGGGTATGGCTCAAATTGTGCAAGGATTGAGTGAAGTCTCTCCTTACAAATGAAAAGGCACAGAGATTGAGTGAATTCTCTCTCCCGCAAAGTTGAGGCTCTGGAGTATTTCATTGTATGGCTGCATTAGCATTTTCATAATGCATCC
>CANYCX010706052.1:0-13606 GCA_948193385.1 Breynia disticha f. nivosa
AGAGCAACTTGACAATAAGAGAGCGTTAGCATCAAGCGGGGAGTGAAAGTCTAGAAGACAGCGGTCATGAGAGTCAAGAGAGATGAAGAGCAATCTCTTGATGATGATGAAAAATATAAAATAAAAAAAAATTATAAGTGCATTAGACAAAAAAATCAAATATATTTATTTCATCAATGCACAAATATATGTATATGTGTTAGATTTTTTTTCTCTTAGGATTTTAATATAATAAAATTATAGTCTTTCTTGTAGTAAGATTTTATTAGTGATGATAATAATAAAATTAATAATTTAATTTTTTGAGTTATTACTTTAATGCTTAATAAATATGTGAAAAAAATATAAAAAATAAATTTACAAAATTTATTTCTATAAATCTGATTATGAAAAATATATATTTATTAACATATAATTTTGAATAAAAAATATGAAAATTTTAATTTTTTAATTTTTTAAATTAAAAATTTGAACTTATAAAAAAATAATTTCATGTTATCAAACGTATCTAAAGTAGTTAAGTATTTAATATTTTAAACTAAAAATTTAATTTGTATTATAAAACACTTTTTTAAAAACAAGTTGGATTTGTGTTTTTTGCCTTTTTGTGTGACGTGTTCAATTAATGGCACAATAGATTCCATTTGATCGTTTTGTAGTAAATTTACTCTGTTAATCGAATTGGCGTACCGTCAGCAATTGAGGTATTTTTCTCAAATGAATAAAATTTAAGGGTATTTTTGCAGCTTAACCATTTGAATGGTCATCATCTAAGAAAATGGCTATGTTTATTGTTTTTTAAACAGATTTTGGCCACCATAATTTTTTAAATGAGATTTAATTATCAAATATATCTTCTACATCTGTTAAATGAGATTTAATTATCAAATATATTAAAACACCATATAAATATATCAAAGTCATATTTTTAACATATTAAGTCACTAAATATAAGTTTTGATCATTTGGAATTTCAACTATAATTTTTGTTATGACTTTTCATTTCTACAAAATAATATTTTGATCATTTGGAATTTCAACTATAATTTTTAATAAAAATTTTATTCAAAAATTAAAATACATAAACAAACACAATAATTGTGTTCATAAAACTCTGTTCCAAAATCAATATTTACAAAACTTGTTTTGTTATGACTTTTCATTTCTACAACGCCAAAGCAAAGTGAGCTTAGGTACTTTTTCCGAACAGGCAGAAAGTTTAGGGACCATTTCTAATGAATTACATCTGTCATCATGCAAGAAAAGATGGATGATATATTGATTGGAAATTACTATTTGTTCATATTTGGGTTAATCGAGAGAGCTTAGTGAGTGTTCTTATTCAGACTTATTACTGCTAAGAATTGGACTCGGAATCATCACACTCTCATCTGGATTGATTTGATTGCAGGCCTTGATCCGGTGTGGTATGATGGAGCACGCAGAACTTTCTACAGAGCAGGTTGGCTCTACATTTTTGTATTCAATTTAGAGAGTATGGATTGCATTAATTTTTTGTGTATTTACTTGAAAAGGTTCTGAAGAGGGATATCCCATGGGAGACTTATATGATGACTAAGCTGATTTCCGGAACAGACCTTCAATTGCTAAGGCGTTATGACAATAGATCTCAAACTCACAGGGCTCAGTTGCTAGACGATGTAAATCATCTTTCCACTTCAAATCTCCTTCATTTCAGATTCATTCATTTTGCTACGATTCATTTTATTTTAACATTTTCGTTGGTGGGAGATTTACATAAATGATATTGCTTCTTCTTCATTTGCTATATTTTTCAAACTAACAAATTTCTCTTGTTATTCTCAAAGGTTGCAATCTGGCTACTAATGTTACTGATTTTGGTTTCACTAATAACAGGATGGTCCTGCATATGTACGAGTATTTATTGGTATCTTGCGTGACATAATTAAGGAAGAAACAGTTGAATATGTTCTGGCTTTGATTGACGAAATGCTAACCGGTAACAGAAAGGTTTTCTGGTTTGACTGTATTATTCTTTCTTTGTAGTTTATTCACATTTTCTTTTTTGAATTGTTTCCATTGGCAGCAAACCCAAAAAGAGCCAGATTATTCCATGATAAGTCTCTCGTGAATGAGGATACTTATGAGCCTTTCTTAAGTTGAGTAAATTTTTTGTAGCTTGTTCTATTCGAAGTATTTTCATATTTTCTTTTGGTTGTTGGGGCATACAACCATGTATAGCTTTGAACTTTTACCGATGAATATGCAAGTTTTGTCTATTCAAAAGAATCTAACCAAGGAATTCTGTTGTTAGTTTTAATTAACATATATATAGGGGTACCTTAGTATTTGGAAAGTCCAAAAAGATTTAAAATTTTTATTAGACATTCGTTAGTGGGTTGATTTCAATTTTGATTATAAACTATCTTTTTTCCATTCAGAAAATTGTGAACACTTGATGCTTTAATTTGCAATTTTGAAAATAAGGAACTCCATTGTTATTAATAGTATTCTTGTTTCATCAGGTTACTGTGGAATGGAAACTGGTTCGTACAAGAAAAAAGCTGCAAGATACTCGTGCTGATAGTAACGTATGTGAAAAACATACTTTTGTACTTGATTATTAGGTCTGTATAAATCGAACAAAGCTGAATTTAGTGGATGAAGAAATAATTTTCTGCTTGTTTCAGTTCTAGGCCAAAAACTCAAGGTGGCATCATTTCAAACGGGGAATCCTCCAAGAAAAAGATCACTACAATTGATGATGTGCTGAAAGGATTGGTTGAATGGCTTTGTACCCAGGTAGTTATTTCATGGTTCAGAAAGTTTGTAGGTTTATTTGGACAGGATATGCCCTGAAATTTATATTTTGATGCATAATTGAATACAGCTTAAGAAGCCTTCTCATCCTAACCGTGGGGTTCCAACTGCTGTCAATTGCCTCTCGACATTGTTGAAAGAACCGGCAGTCAGATCTTTATTTATTCAGGAAGATGGGGTGAAGTTGCTACTTCCTTTGATTTCCCCTGCATCCACGCAGCAATCTATGCAGGTGACTTTTAATCACAGTTCATTTTCTCCTTCGGTGACACTCAATAGTGTATCTTTCTACACATAGGTGGGTGGGGTGGGGGTTAATTAATATACTCGTAAGAATGGGCAAGCTCAATATTGCAGAGTTCATTTGTCATACTTTTGTGGAATTATTGGTTCCTAAGAACCATATATTGGAACTTTTAACATTAATGGCTTATGGTTTGCAGCTTCTTTATGAAACCTGTCTCTGCATCTGGTTGTTATCGTACTATGAACCTGCAATTGAATTTTTAGCAACTTCTAGAACCTTGCCCCGGCTGATGGAGGTTCTAAAGAGTTCCACAAAAGAGAAGGTGAGATTGTTTTGTTTCTGTACGGCTCTTTTTTATTTCTATTCTTTAGTATTGATCTTTAATGTGTACAAGTCTGAAGTTAAATAGGCAACAGATGAAATTTGTGCTGGTCAACTGGAGGGACGTCAGTGGATTTCATTCATTTAGCATCTCATCTTATTTATGTTTTACATTTTGAAGAATATTTACACCCCACAAAGCTTATGACATGGTTGCCTCGTTTTCTTTTAGGTTGTCAGGGTTGTTGTCCTAACCTTTAGGAACTTGCTTTCAAAAGGTACCTTTGGTGCCCAGATGGTGGACCTTGGATTGCCTCAAATTGTTCAAAGTTTGAAGTCACAAGCATGGAGTGATGAGGTTAGAATGTGTTTCTGATACTTACAGTTGGATATTGTAGAGATGGTTTTTGTTATAGGTAGTTCTTTATAAATTCTAGTAGAGGACATTTGCCAATGAAGGTTAACGTTTGAAGATTATTTAAATTGCATCTGAATTTCGTTTGAAGTTCTTTTTTCCCAATTGTCTCTGTTACTTTATAATACATTATTAAAATCCATAATTAACTTGAAAAGGAAACCATAGGACAATTGCAGAAAAAAAGCCCCATATGGGAGAATCTAAACAATCCAGATTTCATAAACAAAGGACGTTCCCTTGTAGACCAGATCCATCATTCTTATAGTACAAGATTATTTGCTGACACCCTGGACTTGTAAAGTAAATATCTTTGCTTCTTCAGCTGTATGACCATCCATTTTTTGCTGCAGTCATATTTCTTGCAGATAAAAGAGAAGGAACTTCGCTTCTCTCTGTTTTTTTTCCATTATTTTTTCTACTTACTTCGAGCATCACAACTTTAATCGTTTTTAATTTTTTGCAGGACCTATTGGACTCTCTAAACCAACTTGAAGAAGGGCTTCGGGACAACATAAAGAAATTAAGTTCTTTTGATAAGTACAAGCAAGAGGTCCTCCTTGGTCATCTTGATTGGTCTCCTATGCATAAAGATCCAACATTTTGGCGTGAGAATATAACAAATTTTGAAGAGAATGATTTCCAGGTACCTTTTTGCATCTGCTTGTTCCTTAATCTAGTACTCGATTGTCTAATTGATTGTTAGCAGCCTTTTTTTTTTGAACTGTGTTTCATATGGTTCTGTTTCATAACAAAATTATTCATGACTACTTAGTGGTAGTTCTTAAGCAGTCCTTGTAAAGATGTGAATATTTGGGGGAATTCTGACAGTGACAATAGATAGTACTCCAGGATTGTGACATGCTGCTTGGAAGGCCTCATTAAATCTTGTAACAAATAGTAAAGTACTTTATTTTGACAAGTAAACCTTTATATGCAGGATAATTAGGCTTTCATATCAATTCGTCGTTGTTCTATACTTTTTTTTACTACATTTATAAATGGAATAAACTAAACATTTAATTCTGTTGTTCTGTCTGAAATATGAAAACCAAAGACTTGCAGGGGAAGAAAATCTTCAAAATATTCTGTGAATATCAATATGTAGAGTTTCATTTACTGAATATTTTTCATATCATTTTATTCAAATTTTGTTCAATGAGCATCTCATTTTTCATATGTATCGAAGAACTCTATCCTTAAGTTAAAAAAAAAATCTATGTAAGTTTCCGGCATCATGATACGCTTTAGCCATTGATGATTATATTTAAACAGATTTTTAACCTATCATATGGTGCCCTAGTTGAGATCAGCTGTTCTCCAAACCCATAATATGAACAAAATTTGAGGATTTTTGTTTGAGTTGCTCAATACTTTCTTGCATGTTTTCATGTTCGTACTATTCTTTGCTTGCTTGGTGTATCTTTCTCTGTTCATGCTAGGATTAAGACAAACAAGCAACCCATGCCGCAGACACTGGCCTAAGTGCAAATTCTGACTTTATAATTCAGAATCTTCCTTAGAAATCTACACCACCTTGATAAGCTTTATTCCTACAATCAAATAGCCCATCTTTTTTTGTCGATCAACAGAAGGATATTGATTCTTTGATTTTTATTGTTAGTGCAATTTTATGATTTATAAAACAGGTTTGCAATTTTTATGTTCTCTTTGAATCTTATAATACACGGACACTAACAACATATGGAAAAGAAACTAGAAGCATGTGTTCGCCCCCCAAAAGTAGATCAGATGTGAAACTGTGTCATTATACCTTTTCTTGTTATGAGACGTAGGACTGTGCAATGCTGTTTTAGAAAAGAAATGAACGATGTAACTAATCAAAATCATGCGTCTTGTTTACTATTGCACCAGTAAATCTTGTATGTCTATATATTCATGACGGGTGCAAGTTCATCTCTTGCAGATTCTTAGGGTACTAATCACGATCCTGGACACATCAAGTCATCCAAGAGCTCTTGCTGTTACTTGCTATGATCTATCACAGTTCATCCAGTACCACCCTGCTGGGAGGATCATAGTAACAGATCTCAAGGCCAAGGAAAGGGTGATGAAACTGATGAACCATGAAAACGCCGAGGTAACAAAAAATGCCTTGCTTTGTATTCAGAGGCTTTTCCTTGGTGCCAAATATGCTAGCTTTCTGCAGGCCTGATTCAGACTTTCTTAAAGTATGTGGACAATATGTGTTTTTTTTTTCTGTCCATTTGTCGACTAGTTTCGTGCCAAATAAATAGAAGCGGGTGGAGCTCGTCTATCATTTATTTTGTTGGAAAACAAGGAATTCATCTATTGGAGCTATTATTATTATCCAGTTTCTTGTGTTAATGTATTGTGGCATATTATTATTATTGTGACTTTTGAGTTCTAAGGGAATAAATATTTGTAAAAGTTATATGGTGGCATGCATACAGTTGGTAAAATTTTCTGATAGCGGAGTAATTCAATACTGAGAATGTAATTCAGGTCTAGTAATTCATTCTTCTTCTTCTTATTTAATACCTTATTTCTTTCAGTTGGTAGTATAATTGAACATAGTTTCAGCATCTGAATCCACAGAAAATATAATGCATTGAAGAAGAGAAGTTGAGAGAGATTTGGGAGTATTTTTTCTGTTAGATTGATAATGGTTAATTTACATCTGAGAGGTTTACATACTGTTTGAAACAAAGAAGAAAAAGAAGAGTGTAGGTGGGAAAGCAAAACAGAAGATGGTCACAATGATGCCGAGATGAACTATTCTGTTATGTGGGAGTGTTAGGTAAAACGAGCTGCTCCCTCTATGACTTCACCAGTCATAAACTACTAGTCATTCAATCTGCTATATAAGAGGGCTTTTATTACGAATCTCTTTAAAGAGATGGTTCAATGAGACCGTGAATTGCCACCGTTAAATACGGAAAAAAATGAATTTGAGCTTTTGAGACTATTATTTATTTTTACTATATTTAACGGTTACGATGGAATGTCTCTCAACAGTCAAAGAATTGAAAAGACATGTACGAATTCGCTCATTACACTAAAACAGATGAATGATGATTCAACATGAAATCCAAATAAAAAAAACACAAAGAATGAAGCTACCAACCAGTTTTCCCTCTCCAACAAGAAGTTTCCTTCTCTGTTTGACTTCAGAATACCAACCAAATTCCTCTGCATAAAACAAACAAAGCAATAGATTACTGTGTGATTCCATAATGAGCTTCCAAGATTATGGAGGTGGAAAGCCTTTCATGCAGAAACAGAAAGCGCCAGAACCTACTGAAGCAATTGCTGCTGCCATTTTCCAAATCAACACTTCTGTCTCCTCCTTTAACCGACTCGTCAATTCCCTTGGAACTCCGAAAGACACTCTTCAACTCCGCAACAAGCTGTAAAAACTCTTACCTTATTTTCTCATCTTCATTTATTAGATTTCTCTTTTACTTGTTTTCTCAAGACTTGAACTACTGCATTTGTCGTTTTTTATGTTGTAGTCTTGAAGGTCAATGGTTCTTTGAGGAAATGAAAGAGCCATTTTGTTTCTTTTTTTCGTTTGACTTGCATCAGGGGATCGTTAAAATTTAGCAATTAGTGTCTGCTTGAAAATTAGAAGTAGATTCGCCATTGTTGAGAACTTGACGCATCTGTGTGAAATACGAAACTCGATAAATCAAAAGACAACAGAAACGAGAGGAAAACTCAGTTATTTTCAAGGATTTCTGTAATTAATTTCGAAAATTGTTTCTGAAATTGTAATTTGAGGGAGAAAGATACATAAACAAATAAGCATCGTTGATACAACAAAATTTATTGTAGGCATCATTTGATTCTGTTGAGATGTTAACTAAATTGAGTTCATGGAAAGATAGCATGATCAATATGATACTACACAGTTGCTAAATTAATGATCCCATACATCACTGTTCATGGAATTCAGTTTTGTGCATTTACATAAATATAGCATGAAAATCTATGCCTTTTCTTTAAAAAATTCTGTTCCATCTGTTGCTTTTTTGTTTTTGAATGTTGTTTTCACTGCATAATTGGCGCCCATTTGAAACTGACTGAATGCAGGCATAAGACAAGGCAGCGAATCGGTGAACTGGTTAAAAATGCTTCATCAGAACTGAAGAAAGCTAGTAAAAATGATCATTCTGAAGAAATTGGTGTAAGTGTTGGCTATGTTTAATATTGAATATGGAAAGATAAAAGGGATATAAACTCAATGCTGATTTGGGTGATTGTGAGACAACGTGTTAAAACAAACTAAAGCTGTTATGGCATTAGAAAAAGAATGCTTCTTTTGAAACCTGAAGCTTCAGCCTTGAAGAATTGTTCTTTCTGTGCATCTTTCAACTGAAAGTTTCTCTTTGCAGCTAAGTAGAGTAGGGATTTAATTTTAGAGAAACTTTTGTTTATTTATTTTCCAGTTTCAATTCCATGGTTGCTGCCTTCATCTTCTCCATGATGTTAACTTATGTTTACTCAGCGTCGCGTGGCCGGACTCTTTCCTCATATAGACACCATGGATGAAACACTTTTAGGCAGAAACTGCTTATGTGCTTAAGTATATACAAATTCTGTTAGTTGTTAGTTCTTAGGCACTGAAACTTCTTCTTTGGATCGCAGCCAGACAAAAAAATCCATTATGCCAAGATTGCTAAAGACTTCAGGTCTGCTCTTGATGAATTTCAGAAGGCTCAGAGACTTGCAGCTCAGAAGGAAACTATGTATGCCCCACTGATACCCGAAGAAATTCATCCATCCAGGTAATATATGTAGTTACTTGAGCAGGAATATATTCCTTTCTACGGCATTGACAATGATATTGGTCCAAAGTTCCTTACATTCAATGGTGACAATTTTAACATTTATGATGAGATTTCTTCGAACATGATTTCCTTACATACCTTTCTCCATGGTTTTGTTTCTATTGACATTATTTAATACAAACATAGTGCCTGTGAGATGGTTCTGTTTCTCTTTTCACTGTATCTTGCGATAACTTTTCATTTATGATTTCAATTTAGCATTTTTCTGACGCATATCACTATAACATATGGCAGTTATCATTCCGCAGGACAAGAAGTCAGTTCATCAAAGAGTCAAGAGCAATATGCCCTTCAGCTGCAATCTAAAGGGTGAGAAAATATTCATAATATTTCTCATTTACTCATTGCACCAGCATTTACACAGTTGCTTGCTTTTATACGCAAAATTTGCTTTATTCCCTTTATTGTTTTCATCATCATTCGTTTCAGTGGTTGTTGTGATTCTGATATTTAGAGCATTTTGCTCTCTAATATATCAGTCTAGTCTTATAGTCATTACTTGACGTCGTTTGAAGTCATTTAGTCTGCTCACTCTTTTATTTTTGTCTAAACGCTTAAATAGTGAGGTAGGCAGGGTTTTACGGTCTAGATTTCCAGGATCTAGAGGGTTTTTGGTGATAAATATTGGAGCTTAGAGGGGAGCTACGCCTACCCTGGAGCTCGGTATAGAGAGCTACGCCTATCCGGAAGCTCGAGAGAGAGCTGTCTATCTTTTTGTTTAACTGAGTTCTTTGATTGATTATTAATGGGGCAAAACTACCTATAAATAGTACATAAAGACCAATATTTCCTAAACTTTTAAAAAGACAAAACTCTTATGAATTCAAATCTCAAACTATCATATTCAATCTAAACTACTCAAATGATAAACTAAATAAATTTAAACTAACTCTAACTATAAAAATAAGATAAGAATTACTCTTCTTTCGTCTTCTTATATAAATAAGATAAGAATTACTCTTCTTTCGTCTTCTTTTGTGAACATTACTCCCTTCCTCCAAAATGGGCTTGCCCTCAAGCTCGAACACAATTAGGAAACAAAATTTTACTGCTGTAGCCTGATGAACTGAAGCAAATTTAATTTTTGTTCTTGTTTGCTAGCCACGATACACCTTGTAAGTAGCCAATGAACTTTCAGCCTTGTTGACTTTGCTTTTAGTTACTATCTTTTTGTTGCTACTCAACTTTTCTTTTCGCAAAACTGGTGTTTCCTTTCCTGTAACTGATGATTTTTTAACAGCAATGGTTTCTTGTTTCTTCGTATAGTGATTGATCGCCATCTCTTGAACTTTTTCTCCAGCAGATTCTTTCTGATCTTGTTGGACTTTGAACCATGTTGGTGGATGATTCCACATCATGCTTACTTGGTTGGCTCCCTCCCATGGTCGTTGACAAGGCTTCAAATTTAGCCGAAAGAGAAGCTTGTCCTTCCAATAATTTTTGAAACATCTCGATAATTTCATCCAACCGATTAGTTGTAAACCCCATGACAATTGGCTCTGATACCAAAATGTTACTGTCTAGATTTCCAGGATCCAGTCATGAGGGTTTTTGGTGATAAATATTGGAGCTCAGTGGGGAGCTACGCCTAATCTGGCTCTCGGTACGGAGAGCTACGCCTATCTGGAAGCTCGAGAGAGAGCTGTCTATCTTTTTGTTTAACTGAGTTCTTTGATTGATTATTAATGAGACAAAGTTGCCTATAAATAGTACATAAAGTATTCAATCTAAAATACTCAAATGATAAACTAAATAAATTTAAACTAATTCAAACCATAAAAATAAGATAAGAATTATTCTTCTTTCGTCTTCTTATATGAATAAGATAAGAATTACTCTTCTTTTGTTTTTTTTAAATAGATATAGTCCATAAAACAGGGGCCCTTGCCATGTTTTTCCTGTAATGTTACTCCTATGATTTTTCTTGTAGTACCATTCTCCTTGACGTGTCTGCTCTTGTACTACTTTAAAATTGTCTATTTTTGCCCCATATAAAAATTTCTAAATCCGTCCTGCACTTAAAGGGGTGTGTCTGAAAACAAGTTCAGTTTCAAGATCTAAGTGTTCTAATGGTATTATTGATTAGTCAATGTTTTGTAATTACTCATGAAATATTACAGCTCATAATTCATGCTTGCTGCCTTGAGAATTACATAACCTGCACATCCTAAAAGTTTCCGCTTTAGCTGAAAAACATTGCTGCCATGAGTGCATCTCTGCTCATTTCCATGCTCTTTTGAATATATTCATAGGCAAGAAATTTCGTTGTTGGATAATGAGATAGCATACAATGAAGCAATTATTGAAGAAAGAGAGCAGGGTATTAAAGAAATCCAGCTCCAAATTACTGAGGTAAATGAGATTTTCAAAGATCTAGCTGTGCTGGTTCATGAACAGGGAATCATGATTGGTAGGTTTTATACTTTTTCCTGATAAAAAAAATAGTGATTATGTTTGTTATATAGAAACTGAAATATTTTTTCTTCCAGATGACATTGGTATACACATTGAAAGCTCCAACACTGCAACAACTCAAGCCACTTCCCATCTTGAAGAAGCTTCAAAGAAACAAAGATCTAATTCATCACTGGTAAATTTTTGTTTCAGTCATTTTATTTCCAAATATTGCTTCCATAGAAATCCTTTTTTTAATGAGCATATTACTAACAAAGCCTGAAAAACCAACAATACCATCATCTCCAATAACAATTGAAGAAAAACCAATTTCTATCAGATGAAAAAGACATTTAATAACCAGGGTTAACTAATTTTCATTCTTATCGGTGATGGATTCAGGAAGTAATGTAGAATATTTCCTGAAGAAGTGAGAGTATGAATGTAATGACATGGACCTGTGAACTTGCTTGTGCAGGTTTGCATTCTCCTGGTGATATTTGGGATAGTTCTACTCATTGTGATCATAGTAATAATCTCTTGAAGTTGTACAACTGCATTGCATTGTTACTTCATAAATCCAACAAGCAGGGGAAATTCCAGCGATGGTGTCTGTTTGAGATTTCCTTGATGAGTTTGTGCCATAATTTTGAAGTCTGCGTGAAGGAGGTGGTTGTCACAGAGCAAGATGGGATGCTTTTAAAACTTGTCAAAATTGAGTTTTTTTTTTTATAGTCTTGAACCAAAAAAAAATAGAAAAGATAAACATTGGAATTTGGTGAAAGTTTCCATTGATTAAAAGAAAAAACAATGGAATGTAAATAAATAACAATACTAAACAGGCTCTTAGTTTAAATTGTAATAGAGGTCAACATGGTTATGTTTGAGTTGAATTTTTAATTTTACTGCTAATTAAATCGAAGATTTTAGTTTTTTTTTCACAAAATTTATAATTGAATTGCAGTTTAGACAAATTAATAGATTCCATTTGATTAACCGCTGATTTAATTTGGTTAACAATTCAATCAAATATTTCGATTTATGCTTCAAGAGTTGTTTATCTATAAAAATCTAATTATTTTTTACATTGTCGTGCTAATTTTAACTCATTAAATGCATAAAGATTATAAAATAAACAATATTAACTAAATCATAAAGGTGTAAAATAAAGATTATAAAATAAACAATATTAACTTAATCATAAAGGTGTAAAATAATATGAAATTTCTATTTAAACATAATTTGGGTTTAAAATATACATATATTAATATAATTTAGTTCACTTTAATTTGGTTTGATTTTTTAATTAATCAAATTACAATACCAATTTGATTTCAAAAATCACTTATCTATATTTATTATCTATATCTATATATATATGCTAATTTGGAAGTAAAGGCGATATATATATACATATATTATATATATAAGTAGTATAATTATTAATAATAATATATATATAATTATTAACAATAATAATAATAATAAATTTATTTTGTATTCGAGCACAATTAAAATTGTACACAAATATAACATCTTATTTTTATATATTTTTTTAATAGACCTTTCCCCTAATCACCTCAACCCAGCGAGACTGGCCTCGGGTTTATAGGGCGCTCCCCGCGGACAACCCAGCTAAGTTGACCTCTCCAGAGCGAAACAGGTAAATTTCATTAATACCTGGATAAAGCAAAGGTCGAGTAGACCGTACAAGGTTGATATAATTACATAATGAAGGCAAGATGACACCTACACTATCATAATACAGTAAAGACAACAACCGACTTGGAAGTTCGATTTTTTCATCAAAATAAAAGTCTTTGCAGGCTAGACCATCGTGTGCAAGCCAATGGGCAGCAGCGTTTGCTTCACGGTAAACATGCCTGCAAATGATGTCCAGTCACGATGAGATAATGGTCTGAATTTCCCACACAAGTGCCAAATTCCGTCCACGCCAAGGTTTTTTATTGGTAATCAGAGAAATGACAAGATTGGAATTCGGCTAAACAACTGTGTTCCTGAATCCCTTTTGTAACGCCTAGAAAATTCATCCATTTTTAGTCAGAATAATGTGATGAGAAAATAGTTAATTCGTGTTAAATTGATGTCAGAAAATGTCTAAATTTAGGTGCGATAATGTAACATCCCAAAATTTATGTAAAATACAGTAAAATACAGTAAACATACGTACAAATACGTAAAAATAAGTATAAATTTTTCGCAATAATGAAAATAAATAATTGTTAAGAATTAAATAAAGGGGAGTTTATGACAATTATATTTAGGAAATGATTTTCAAGAATTTTGAAATCAGAATTTAATTTTGAGTCGGGGTTAATTAAGTTATGAATCAAAGTAGACTCAATACGACTTAGAATTAAAAATTTCAAGCCTTTCAACCTCATTCACCCGACAATTCTTCTCCTTTTCCTTAATTTTTGATTTTGGTCTCTTCTCTTTCCTCCTTCACTTTCATCCTCTCCTTCACTCTCATTCTCTCCATCTCTCTCACTCTTTCTCTCTCGTTTCTCCTAACTCCAACCCAAAACCAACATTTCAAACCTTCAAATAATCATATACCTTAGTGAATTT